>VKOC01006404.1:0-21639 GCA_009364415.1 Spea multiplicata
ATATACACATACACATACACACAGACACATACATACCTACATATGCATATCTACACACATGTACATCCATACACCCGCATACACGTGTCCATATACATATTAATTCACACAACTGCTTATAGTGTAACACCTTCTATAAAGAAGTGTTAGTGTTTTATTCATATTTAAATGTTAATGTCATGTAGTGAATTCACAGCAAGCATCTTCTCATTGTGTTAATATGGAGTTCTTTTTCTCATAAAAACAAAGGTGTGTTATTCCTCTTTTTTTAAAAAAAGGCTTAGGGTCAGTGCAACATGTAATTCTCAAAAGTTCTTTAATGCACAATATACAATGTAGAAATGGAAAATATCATTGAAAATATCATCCATACATAAAATTTATTATTTGGCCACTGAGAAAAGAATAGGCAGAAAGTTACATGTAAAAAATGCCTTTTACCACCCCTCCTTTACACCCATGTTTTTGTGGGAGCAGGTGACATATGCTGCTTTCATGGAAACTCCAGTGAAACTACACTTTTTATATTCTGCCCAATTTTGCTTGTTTTACAGTTATAATAATCATCGAATAGATATGTAATTAATTGGCACATGTACTAAACAAAACATTGTGATACAGTGTGTTAAATTACATTTTAATGAATTATGAATATACAGAATAACAAATAAGTAAACCAAACCATATCTTAAGAATCTATTTCAAAAAGGGAAGGCCTACAAAATTGTAAAATAGTGATAAACTAACAGAAAAGCCAAATATGATCATCTAATTTATTTAACTATTACTTGAAGACTGCTAATGGACACAATGAATTAAGCATTTTGGTGTTAATCCTTCCATTTAAAAACTTTGAATTATGGGTGTTTTATTATACTGTTTGGTTAACATACCGCTGTACACTCCCATTTGTACAGTTAGTATTTTTTATGCAGGATTAAACATTTGGAGATGGCAGATACTTCTGTGCCAAGACAGTTCTATATCCTTGGGTGATGGTGCAGTGAATTAAATGAGTCTTGTATCTGTAAGCACTTTGGGCATTTTAGATTTACATAATGGATTCATAAATGGATGCACAGTTTTTGATTACTCCAGGATTTGTTCATACAATATGAAACTTATTATTTATTTTTTCTTAGAAATGTTAGTATTCGTGTTTTGTCACTATAGTGGTTTGACCGTTAAACATATCAGGTAAGGTAATGTACTATACTTCATTTAAAAATAAAATAATATATTCAACAAATTCAGTGACAACATAATTTGTATATGTAACAGTCATTATAATTATGCGTGTCTGCATTTGTTGTTAATTATTATTTGATTGATATATTTTATGTTGTAATAATAGTCATTTCATTTTAAGAATATTTACAGCAACAACAGTGATATTATCCTCAATGCAGGGTATCATAATAGCTTCTAAGTATTCAATATAGATAAAACAATGTTTGTATAAAAGGCTGCAAATGCGAGATATTGAAGTGAGTTCTACTTGGACAGAACAGTTTAACAAAACTTGATACAATCTTAATGCACTCTGAAAATATTTAGACGTTATTATTAAAAATGTTCCCCTTGTTATTTTTTTTCCCTTTCTAATCTATATCACATTAGTCATCCCTGCTAAAAAAGTAGGTTTTCAAACGTTGACTAATGTGAAAAAGAAAAAAAAAAATCACAACTTAAAGATGGAAGTGGAATCATTTTGAAACTGTACATGCATTACAACTGCATTACAGCTACCGGGGTAGCTGGGGTCGCGACTGCGACCGGGCCCTGGAGATCTGCCAGTCAGGGGGGCCCAAGGGCTGCCAAGTGGTCGTTTTCATCAACCGCTCGGCGCCCTTCTGTCTCCTCTGCTGCCGCTGCCTACCTCAGTGCTGCTCCGACTGCAGTGGTGGGAGCGTGAGGCGTCTGTTTCGGGTGCCGGCGTTTCACGCTGAGCGCCGGCAAATGACGTCATATGCCGGCGCTCAGCAGTAAAGCCGCGAGCACCGCGGCAGAGCAGCGAGACAGAGGCCTCGCGCCCCCAGCACAGGACTGCACGAGTGCACGGTAAGTGACCTAAAAGGGGGGTTGGGAGAGGGTAGATAGTGACAAGGGGGTAGGGAGAGGATAGAATGAGAAAGGGGGGGTAGGGAGGGGTAGATAGTGTGAGGGAGGGGTAGATAGTGTGAGAGGGGGGTAGATAGTGTGAGAAGGGGGGTAGGGACTTCAGTGTTCACAAAAGCTAAGTTGGACTTCCATTTTTTAAATAATTTAAATTAAAGGTGCTGTTCCACATACATTGCTGAGTTAAGCATTTTTGCAACTCACTATTAGATACAGAATTCCTGGTACTGTTAAATTGTAATAATACTGTATAATTGCACTGAATTTGCAAATTATTTGAAACATTATCTTAAAAAAAAGAGTGACCAAGTGTGACACTATGACATTATGCTAAGTAAGCTTAGGTATGTCCCATCCGATGTACTTATCACTTGTTGTAACCTAGTAGGTTCCCAATCTTAAGCCATCATAACAAAATGAGATACTGTGCCTCAGGAACTCACTAAATGCTAAAATCTGAGACCTTTACATTATTGAGCCCTCTGCATTATTGACCACATACCCAAAAGCTCTATTGTTATTCAGCTGACCAAGCTTAACATTTATGGAAACACCAACCTTTCTGCTACAATCAGAAACTTAACAAAAGGAGTGAGATAACATAGTCAGTAGATAAAATGTTTTGTTTTAATATGTATTCCTTTTAATCTGTAAATACTATCACATAAGTTACTTTTGTGTTCACGGCTTTGAAATGTAGACTTTAGAACATTTGATAGATCAACTTTAATAAAGAAATGTCAAGATGTTGCTGATTGAAGTTGCTGTGAAAAAGGTCAGAAAAAGTGAAGGTGCTTTAGGATACAATTTGCATTATTTTACTATAGAAAGGTTTAAGAGCTTTATTATGTTGGCTGCAGAAACTATGTACCTTGGCCTTATAATTATCAGAAGGTGACAGTGCCTGCCTTCTGTGTATGTTTCAATAAGGGAAAATAATTCAATTAGGAATGGAAAAGAGCAGTGAAATACATTTCAAATGAGTATGGCAGGTTTTGTAGGGTACAGCAGGGTATGTATTCGGAATTATATAAACTTTATTTTTATGAAATTTTTCCTAATTTATGCATTTGTATGAATCTCTGAAAACAAAATGGGCCCCCCCAAAGAAACAATTGAAAATGAACAAGAAACCTATGAATATTTGTTATCCATTCACTTTTCATTGTTGCCAACAAGCTTACGTTAATCTTAATCGACAAGTCAATATACAAGAGCATGTCTTCTAACACCTAATTACCCCTTGTTATATTTTATTGGCGTCGTACTTTACCAGGAACACAGTATAGTGTGGACACTCGCGCAGTGTCCGAGCAACTAGAAAAAAGGCCCTGGACAAGGCTAGGCTGGTGCGATAGTATGATGATAAATTAAGGTGTGAAAGTTAGGATGTTATACTGTGTTATACTGTATTTGTATATGTGTGTGTTAGGCTTTGATTTGTGTGGCTACATGTAGTTTAATAGAGCATAATATATATGTATATGTGGAGGCATGATGTGGCACTTGTGTGTGAGTGATGTGTGATCATCGTGTGTACTTGTGTTGTATGGTGTGCGTGTGATCATGATGTCGTACTGTGTGTTGATCATGGAGTGTACTTGTGTGTGGTGAGCATACATGTTTACTTTTGTGTATGTGTGAGCATGGATGTATACTTTTGTGTGTGAGCATGGATGTGTATTTGTGGGTTTGTATGTATGTATCATTTGTGTGAGCATGGATGTGTACTTTTAGTGTGTGAGCATGGATGTGTATTTGTGTGTGTGTATGTATGTATGTGTGTGTGAGCATGTATGTGTACTTTTGTGTGTGAGCATGGATGTGTAAGTGGGGTGAGATGGAGTTTGCGTTAGTGGGTATGATTAAGCGTGTTGAATTTGTGTTTTTACATATGTTTTATGTTGGAAATAGGGGGGACAAAGGGCAAAGAAGGCACAGACTAACTGTTGAAGTTGGGGAGCCAGGTGCTTTCTAGTCATAGCATGCCACCTTCTTCCCAAATGAGTTTGTGAAATTACTGCCCTGCTAGGTCTGCCCTGGTCCACTGTAAATGTTATTACTGTGAAGTGGAAGTGTCTAGGAGTAACCACAGCCACCATGCCTCAGCCTCAGCTAGACCATGCACATTAACAGAGCAGGGCCATGAGTGCTAAAGCGCATGCAGCGTAAACATTAACTGTCCTTCATATTCTCTGGAGTGATACATCATGCTATACTTTCTGGAAGTCTGATGAATAAATCTGGGTTTGGCGGACACCAGGAGAATGCAAACAACCAGAATACATAGTGTCTATTGTAAAGTTTGGTGGAGGAAGTATAATGGTACAGGGATGTTTTGCAGGGTTTTGCAGGGTTCCAGGGACGGGTAATGTTAATGCTAGAGCATGACAAGACATTTTAATATACTATGTACTAAATAATATCAGTGTCAATGTGAAACAGCCACAGATAATAAATATATATATGTTTAGACAATGTAGATGATGTAGATGATATATAGTGTATAGAATGCACTCACAAACAGACTTGTTAAAGCAAGCTCATCTCAATAAAATAATATTTTACTTTCATGATATCTAAAAAATTAACAAAAATACACCAATGGCACAGTATTCAGACAGCAGCACAGCCATATAAATTGTACTTCCATAATGTATTCCACATAAATATTTGTGCAAAAAGGCAGTGTACTGGATCTGGAGCTGTTTCCAGGTTAGGTCATATAAAGTGCTAGATGATGTCTCAAAGAATGCTCTAAATCAAAGTACAGGCAGCCAATAAATACATTAATAAATACATAAATATACAAAATAAATATATAAATAATTAAACTCCATACTAACAAAGTCCAATGTGCAAATATTGTCTTTTGCCCATGCTTATATTTCTCCTCCTGAGGAAGCCAAAATGGGCGAAAAGCAATAAGGACATACCATATTGGCCTGATTATAGACTGCGGTTTCCCCCTCCCCTTTAAGTCTTTAAAGTGGGGGTGTGGCATATAATCGGGGGTTTAGTACAGGGATGCACAATTTGTATCGCCCCAACGCTCATGACAGTTTTTTTTTCATTTAGCCCTGCTGTGGGGGGGCCTGGATCCTCCTCTCTGGCAGTTGGTGAGCATCTGCGCAATTGAGACGACCCTCCCGGCACTTCAGCTAGGGCTTCTATAATGCAGGGCCACCGTGACATGACCTTCTGGTGCTCCACCATATAAGCCCCAGCGGAAGTACTGGCCAGCCGCAGCGGAGGTTATCTGAGCGCATCGCACAGACGTTCACTGACTGCCAGAGAGGAGGATCCCCCGAGAGCTGCAGAGGACCTGTATTCTCCTCTCTGGCAGTCGGTGAATGTCTGTGCAATGCGTGCAGACAAACTCCGCTGTTGCCAGCACTTCTATGACAGAGTGCCGGCATAGAAGCCCCAGTGGAAGTGTCGAGCAGCAGCAGAGGTTGTCTACGTGCATCACACAGACGTCCACCGGTTGCCCCTGCAAGACACAAGGGAGTCCAGAGGGCATATCTGGGGAGCAGAGTGGCATATTTGGGGAGCAGACTGGCATATCTTGGCAGCATAAAGCATATCTGGAAACAGAGTGGCATACATGGGGGGGCAGAGTGTCATATCGAGGGCACTGGTTTCTATATTTCTGTTTGTATATAACATATGACGACTAATAGATACCAAATAGCTGCATAATAGATACCAAAAATGTTAAAATACATGTATTCCTGTTCATTAGGTAAGATACTGTTTTACCATTCCACTAATGTGTATTTTTTCTTTAAAAATATTTTTTTCTTTAATATAGCACCAAACTCTAAGGGTGTGTCCCATAATTGGGTGTGCCCTTTAATCGGGCCGATACAATACCTGATATTTGCAGAGTGAACTTTTTTACTATTTATTTTGTTAATATATTTATATGTATATTTACTTATTTACTGGCTGCCTGCCTGCACCTTAATTGAGAGCATTCTTTGGGACATGATCTAGCACTTTAGATGACCTAACTTGGAAACAAGATGTTTAGATAACTGTATGCTACTAACTCAGTTGGGGAAGGCCGTTTCCTGTTTCAGCATGACTGTGGCGCTGCGCACAAAGTAAGGTACTTAAAAACATGTTTTGATGAGTTTGGCATAGAGGACCTTGAGTGGCCTGCATAGAGCCTTGTTTTTAACCCCATTAAAGCCTTTGGGATGAACCAGAACACAGATTGTAAGCCAGGTCTCCTTATTCAACATCAATGCCTGACCTCACCAATGCTCTTTTTGGCTGAACAGGCACAATTTCCCACAGACACATTCTAAAATCTTGTGAAATGTCTTCCCAGAAGAGTGGACACTGTTATACCCGTGGGGGAAGGTCAACTCCATATTAATGTCCATGGTTTTGGAATGGGATGTCCAACAAGCTCATATAAGTGTGATGGTCAGGTGTGCACATCCTTTTTGTCATATAGTGTATATCTTGTTGTTCATCCTGTGGTACTACTGCTATTTTGACACCCAAACTATATGCACATTGATGCAGCCAGCAATTCTATGCAATTCTATAATTGCATATAACATGACAACATAACAAGTACATTTTATTTTATGTTACTAGTATATTTGCATCTTTAAAACTATATTCCAATAACAAGGTTTGATTTCAAAGAGAATGATTAATCCCCCCAAAATAATACACTTTATAAAATGAAGAAATAATTAATAACACTGTAGCTGTCAGATTATGTTCTGAGGAATGTGATAAAACATAATGTTGCCTTCCTTTTCCTTGACACTGTAGACAGCCGATAATGTTTGTTGCATTGTAAAGAGTATCATTTTTCTTTATAATTCAATGCATGGTGGAGATTCAAAGACCATAGAGTTAGTTATTGATCACACACTGTGATTCAGTACCATTCATTTTGCACTATAATTATGACAGAACAAAAGTAGAGTAAGGGGAGGGGGGAGATGAAATTTCTGAAAAGGGATCATTCAACTAAAACGAAGATGTTTACAAAATGTTTATTCTAGTTACGAAGAGCCAGAAATTAGACTTTCAATTTAACAGGGAAAAGATCAAAACCAACATAACCTGCAGTTCGCACAGAAAATTGAGTACATTCAATTTTCAAAAGAGCAGCAGGGCTATGATGATAAATGTTTTCAATGTCTGCAGATACATTATTACTATAGTCTTAAACCATATTAAATTGCATTCTCCCTTATGCAAACAGTACAGAAATGGAAGCAATTTTATATTGAAAATATAAATTCCATGATGCAATGCTGTATGAATTAAACCTGGCATCTGTTAATGGTTACTTTGATGTTCACATGATTATCTTTTTTCTTTGCTTCCAATTACGTACTTTTTATTTTTTAACATGTTTTATTTAGAGAAGGACACAGTATACGGTAAGTGCCCCTTTGTCCGTACCCTTTCCAATATAAACCATTAGGAGACATCTTATGGCACCTCATAGCAGGAGCAATGTACTACCACAACACACTTTAAAAGTGACACACATGGAAATTTGTGACACAAGCTCCTAGATGTCCTCACAACCCTCGCATCCACACTTTTGACATTTGGCAGCTGTATTGTAGTTTGACATGGAAAGTTGTCCTACAGCAAAATATTACATCAACATCAGGTTTGATTCGTTACAATTTTTCAAAGTAAAACTCAATTGTTATGCAGAAGTATCCAACTGCAGATATATGAAATGATCGCTCGTAGCTAGGGGGACTTTGTTGCTCACTGAAGCAAACTGAACAACCTTAGTCTCCTAATAAAAGATATATTATTTTTTGTGTGTGCATCAAATGATGTCAGGACCTAAGGCCCGCTCCTGCTCAAAGCAGGGGTCCCCTACCAGCTTCCAGCCTTGCATTCGTGTATTAACTTGATCTCACCTGACCCTCACTTGACCCTGGTTGAACTCATGGCTTCTGACCTCAACTTGACTTTGGACAACCCTGGCTTTCATCCTGTCCCACCACCTTGGTGAACCTGTGCTGCCTACCATGGCCCTTGGACTCTGTGTGTACTCTAACCTCTGGCTGATACTGCTTTTGTTCTGCACAGCCCCCGTGGCCCTACACCCCTTCCTTACCCTCCCAGCCATTGTCCTGACAAATAAACACGTTAATAGTTAACTTCTTCTTAGTACTGTTCTTATTATAATACTAATAAATAGATGTTTTTATTAAATTGAAAAATGGCTATTACTACGATTTTGCTTTTATTAAATATATTTCCAGTTAAATATTTTATATCCTATGCACCACTCATATGTCACTATTTATAGTAGCATAAGTGTGCATGAATGGTCCATTTTGTCCCATTTTCTACATTCTCATAATAGCAGTATTTGATCCATTTTGTCCAGATCACACATAGTTATTTTATAGTTCTCAAAGGGATCAGAGGGAGAAGGTGATCCGAACTCAGAAGTTATTGTGAAAATAATTCTATATGCCTATAAGAAACCAGGAGTATAAAAGGCATTGTTCATCCTCTAACTTAATAACCCCCAAAATGATATAATGGGAAGCCCCCCTGTTTTGTTTTTAACCTGTGGATGGAGGATGTGATAAAAAAAGATTATCTGTTATTCAGACAATAGTAAAAATGAAGTCCATATTATTACATTTGTTTTGCCATAGTTGTTCTGAAAATATTGATTAAATATTACTGCAGGATAACATGAGATATATTGAGAAATAAGATAGTAATTAACTTATTGTGTAGCTTGGGTAATTCATTACAGTTATCCTGTTGTCTGCTGTTCTTTATTTCAGTAGTTAACGGTGTACCTACATTCACAAGTCCACTGAGTCAGAAAATCAGAATCTGTAACTTTTCTATGAAATTAGGAATATAACTTACAGTTTTCTTTTGTGTTGACATAAATCTTGAGGTTAATCTGATATTTTGTTAGAAATCTCATATCTATAAACCAAAAAGAAAAATGTCTTCAAAAGGCATTGTAAGGTTGTCCCTATTCTCAAAACAATTACTCTTTACTTGGCATTTGTCAACAGGGAAAATGTCTATTGAATTCCAATAATAATTTTTGAATCTTCAAAAAGTATACGCTAAGTGCAATAAGGTATACATTTAATAGTAAACATCACAAATCTAAACCAGTTACTGTGAATTTAGCAACTAGTTTAATATGCATTATTTATTTTAAGCTAAAAAAGAAACACTCCCTCACCTTGGTTCAAACCAGCCAATCACAGACAGAAAAGCACTCAATTAAAATCAGTTGTCAATTGTGCATGTGTACATGGGGTCTCATTAGACCTCCTGGAAATCTTGTGTCAAGGTCTCCTGTCCAGTATTTGGTTAACACGTTTGTCAAGTCATTACATAGAATCTTCACAAAGGGTTATTAAAGGGTTAATGTTTCAAGAATCTCATGGTCATCTTACTTAGAAAGTTTATGGATTTAATTCTATGTATTTGTGTCTAGAACAAAAATTGCTATCCTTCTTGCTGTAAATGACAGATACTACGGTAAAGTACATTTGAAGGTAAAGCATCACCAGGCAAGCTTTTCTGGTTGATTTATTGCCATGACATGTAAATTTGTTATTGTCATTTTTAGTGCATTTATTAAACAATATTAAGTGAGCAGAGTGATATCAAGCAGGTATGTCATGCTTCCCTATTGTATTCTCGCAAAAAATATATATATATAAAAAATATATATACCATTATATTAATTGATAAAAAATGTGTTGATGGATCTTCCTATATCATGCATGTCATTGTTTGACATCACATGCCTACGTGACTTAGCAACTAAAGAGACCCTACACAATAGCAAAATTAATTATATAAACAACACATTAAACAATTAAAATTAAGTTCTAATAAGATTTCTACCTGTGTTAAATAATTGTATATATCATCACATGACAACAAGTTAGCTACTCCAGATGATCATGATGAGACCGGGATACCAAAATGTACTTGAGTTTAAAACTAGAATGACATTTGCTAATGTATGGATTCATGCAGGTTGCACCAATGTGTTACTTGTCCAGTACATGATAATGTTTGGGATACTCATTGTTACTTTTGCTGAATTATATGTACTTGTCCCTTGTGGAGATCATTTATTTCCCTCTAACAAACCAACCAATACAGAGATGTTTATGGCGTAGTTAAGTAGTCAGTTGCCATGTTGGTGCATGGGACAATATCTGTATACACTTTCCACTGCAAGTAGTGGCTATTTTATAACCAGCTGCAATCTGGTGTGATAAGTATAGCGGTGGGAAGGCATAGATTTCTCTTGGTTTTCTAAATTATTCTGCTCCCACCATTCCACAGGGAAGAAGAAGGGATTGGGTGAAATCCAGGATGAAATAGTGGCACTATATAACTCAACTAATAATATTTATTATACTTTAACACCTATGTCTTTGATAATATGATTTGAATGGGGATTTAGCTAGACTAGTACATTTTGGTTTTGATGGGCCTTTTCAGTCAGCTTCAGGCTCAGTTAATATTTCTCTAGGCCAGGGGTAGGGATGTCCGGCCCCCGGCCTGGTGTGTTCCTGCTTCCCTGAGCAGTAAAAGAGAAGTTGTTCGCGCAGAGTGCGAGCCACACAGAAGGAAAGCAGCCGGCCCTGCAGAAGTCTGCGAGCAGCACTGAGAAATCTGTGTTTCAGGTAAGTGGGTGAAGGAGGGTGTCTGAATGAGTATGAGTGATGGAGTGAATGAATGAGCGTCTGAATGAGGGAAAATGTGTGAATGAGTATCTGTGAATGAGTATCTGTAAATGTGGGAATTAATGAGTATCTGAATGAGGGAATATTTATGAATGAGTATATGTGAATGAGTATCATAGGATGAGGGAACAAATTATTATCTTTGAATGAGGGAATTAATATTTGTTAATGAGGGAATTAATATGTGTGTGATAGCTTAGATGTGTAATTTGGGGGGAAGCATGGTACAGGGAGTCTGTTCAAAAAGAGGTTCCCCACCCCTGCTCTATGGAACTGTGAGCAAGAAGAGCACTGCCCAGATTTATCTTTACTTTTAGGGAGACTCATAATAAAAGGAAACAAGCAAAGGAACAAAATGTACAAAAAAAGTGGACGACTGGCTTTTTTAAGCTCAAATACACTATTAGAATAAGTAGTATTGGACAGGGAAAGATTTGTTGAATTTCTACCAAAAAAGGATGTTAAGTAATTTTTTGCAGTTAGGTTGATTCAAAAAAGGCAACGCAAACACTGTTAAGAGCATGGAAGCAGAAAACATGTTTATAAATTGTTAATGCTATGTTTCATCTAATGTATTTAAAAGGTTTAAACAGCATAGCTGCGTGATTTAATGGACCTTATGTGAAATCACTTTTCATAAATCTGTCTACAACTGTGTGAACGGTTACATGTATTCTTAGGGGGAAAAAAGAAATAATCAGTTATTTAAATTGTTGCAGCTTTTAGAGAAAAAAATGGATTATACTAGATGTGTGCTTTTGAATTATTTCTGTAAAAGACAATTTTCCCATTCCTTCTGAAAATAAAAGGAAGTAAATCAGCCATCAAAGTGGATTAGTGTAAAGTCATTACCATTAACAACTACACAGAGAGAAGCAAATGTGCTTTTGTGGCATTGATACAAATATAATAAAATAACTAGATTTTTTTTACTTACAAAAAAGAACACTCTGGATTATGTTTCCGCTAAAATGTGATTTAAAATATGCTACTTGCCATATTTAAAGCAGTGTTGGACATAAAGGAGCATCTTGAAGAAGAGGCCAATGTCCACAAATCAAAAATACTTAAATCAAACTTATCAAAATAACTTGTTCTGCCTCACTGTTGTGGTCACTATGATCAAACTCTAACATCTGGCTACTTTTGAATATTTATGCCAAATTTGTCATAGCTTATATTGGTCTAAATATGTTTTCCAATGTTATCTTTAATTAGTATCTGCAACATTACATCAAACATTACAAGTCTCTGTGTTTTGGCTTCTCAAACCAAAACAAAAAGATTTTTTATTAATATTTCACAGTGAAAATGTGTTTTTCACGAGGACTCTTGCAAGATCATGACACTTTAACAAATGTGGATACAAGAGGTGGTAGTTACTGAGTTGCACAAGTAGAATTCATGGTGAATTATCAAAAGGTTGAGGCAATGTCAAGGTTTGACAACCCAAGGCCAAAAGGCAGACACGAAAGGTTCTTGGGCTAGGAATTGGGTCAAAAAACTGTACAGATGCACACAGTAGAAGAAGTAAAACATAGGAATCTAGAAACAAGAAGAACCCTGAAGAATTTCAGAACAACTGAGGCACTGGAGAGGATGGTTTAAATATCTTCTTAATGAGCAATAGGTGTCTAATACCCAATAGGTTCCAGTTGTTAGTTCTTTGATGTTCTAGTGCTTAGGAAGTATGCTGGATACAATACTACCATTATTATTATACCATTCTCTGCATTATTAGGTCACCAAGGAGATCTGAATGTAACCTGGGAGACCAGTGTTCAATACCTTGAAGCATACTGACACAAGTATAGATTTGGTTGGCATATGGATTGATGTAATTTATAATCGTATTGTCTGTCCGGGAATATGTTTTGTCAGTTTCAGTTTACGTAAACATGGACATCTTTATATGCTTTGTCAACTCCTCTGGCAGCTTAAGAGTTAAATATTTAATATTTGTACCCATTACACATTTTAATACTTGGGTGCCTTAATTATTGTTTTTTTTTTAAATAACTTATTCACTTTACAAAGAGCAATGGTCTACTTCATATACTTGGAAACTGCAAAGTTATTACAAGGTTTCCAGGGTAGTCTCTGGATCTTCAGGTGGGAGGGACAGATTTAGCTTAAATCATCACACATTTTGCTTCTGCAACTCATTAACTGTTTAAAGTTTTATTTTCCCTTTCTTTCTGTATTGTATTTGTACTGGTAAAATTGGAAAAATACTGAAATGTTAAATAATCACCCCTTCCCCTGGGGATTACATAAGGTTATGGGCAGGCATATGGCTATATAGTACATAGGCCCAGTATATGAACCAAGTAATGTTTCAGGCTTTATATTCAGGGCCTCTTTGTTTTGTGAAACCAGAAATGTTTTGTAGCTTTTACAATTCTGGTACTCCAAGCAACAACACAGTCATTCACCACAGCTTGAGGAAAGAGCTTTAACTTTTAGGTTTCAGTATTTTATTCGCAATATATGATCTTATACATACGTGGTGTGGGAGACCAGTTTACTTATAGAAGAATAGCCCATGGGCAAACTAGATGCATACCCCTAATGTTGCAGGTGCTAGAAATGGGATACCTTTGTTGGAGAGTATTTGTAGAAGTGGAAGGCTGGAAACTTTAAGGGGCTGTAGTTAGTTGCAGTGCCGAGATAAGATTGTGTTCATACCTTACCACTTGCATTGAAGCAGAACACAGAGTGACATCCACCCCCCCCAGCGTGCAGCTTCAGTTCATCACAAGGAGATCACATGGGAGCTTGATTAAGGTCTGGCTGCAAAAACACAGACTTTAATCGATGTCATAGCTCAGTGAGCCTGCCAGGGGAGATTCTCGGATTTGATTTCCCTAAATGGTTCATGATCCCAAGACAGAGGACCAGCTCAACGGCACAGTGCCTGAAAATAGGGACTGGCTCACTTACATCAGAATGATGGTAAGGTATGTAGATAAACTTAATGGTCTACAAATTCTATCTATCAAGGATTTATTTCTTGTAGACAAATAACAATTCTTGCGTTATAAAATAGAGCATTTTTTTAACATGAAATTGGTTTCTAAGCTTAGCTCAACCCCCTTTAGTGAATCCAGCCAGAAGCTACCTACTGAGATGATTACAAAGAGTTTGGGAGTTCACTTGAGCATGGAATATGATAATCTTCGCAAGGAGGTAATCATGTACAGAATTCTAGCCTGTCAGATATTTCAGCATTCATTTCTCACAATGACATACAAACACCTCAGGAACATGTGGTTAAACGTGGAAATGTTGATACTACTTTGACAATAACATTGAAAGCTGATAATGTTTCATTAAGCTGCAGAATTTGTCTGCATTTAAACAAAATTGAATCTAGTCAATTTGTAATACAATGGTGAAAATGCTCATTATATATGTATCAAGCAGAATTACATTTAAATACTCTTAAATAGTAAATGAGCACTCTTCCAGCACTCCTAGCAAAAACAAATCTTCAAAGCTGGGGCGCAACAAACAAGAGTTTACCGTCCCTGAGAGGACTGCCATTTCTCGACTAGGGGACTCCAGTTGTACCGATATTCTGCTGCCATCATCTTGCGTATTTTGTACATTTGGATGTGCAATACATATTCATTGTGGAATTAAAGGGATTTTTTTGATGAGCCCTTTAATCCTGGGAAATTTGTTAGTGCAGAAATATCACTGCCACTTTGGCTGTCACAATATTACATTGTTATTTATATGTTTTCGCCACATGTAATGGGCCCTAGCTTTGAAGATTTGTTTTCATGATAAACAAAAAAATTTATAGCTGTGCTAACATAATTGCAGAATGATTATTTAGCCTTTTAAACTTAAACCTGGAACACAATGGACCATTGCAACACAGGAGTAATGGGCCTCTGTACGCTGTTTCCAGCTACAATAGTCACGTAACAACGTCTGCACTTCATTCCTGATCCATTCAAATGTTATTTTAATAGACACAATTTGCTTCTCTTTGAATAACAAGGAAATTTCTAAGTGAACGGTAGTATAGATGTAGATAGATAGATAGATAGATAGATAAATGCACCCACCTACTAGCAGAAGAAAGAATCCCAACAAGAAGTATATGTTTAGCTGTAACGACCATGTGGTCTGAAGCCTCATTCCGCTATGTTTATGGGATCCCATATCTAGCATTAGAGCAAGGCCTAGCCAACTAATATCTGGTCCCATACTTTCCAGCTGGATCAAACTGATTATATAGGATTCAATTTCTTAGACAGCTGCCAGAAAATGACTTGGAATACCAACCTGAAAATCTATTCCATCTAATTGGCTTTTTTTGCCAACTTTTTATATACTGTAAAGTACTTTGGAAAGTGTTCTGGGTGAAGGATAGAGAAGTTAAACTTGTTTTCTACTAGTGTAAATTGATATATCGTATCATTCATAAATAAGGTATAATGTAGATATGAAATGCAGCATTGTTAATTCATAAACATATATATATAATTAGACGTGCATTCGTATGTGGGCGAACATGAAAACGAACATGAAGGGTGCGTTTATTTTGTTTAGCCCGAATACCGAACATATGAACATGACAGTGGCAAAACGTATACGATGACACACAACACGAAGAATCTTCATCTTCGTCTACTAATCTCCCTGGTCCCTTCCCCATCTAGCCTACCTTATCTACGCAGCATGGCAGGGGTTAACGGAAATCCGTAGGTTCGCCAGCAGGCGACCAATAGGCTCACTGGCATGGCCCTCCTGATGGCGCAACTCTATTGGTCATTCGTATGGACCTTTAACTCTTGGAGCCAAGTTCCGGCACCAGGATTTTCAAAGTCAGTATGAGCAAAGCTATTGGTCGCCGGCAGGGTCGCTCGTACAGACCTATATCCCTTGGATCGGGGAGACCCAGACCACGTTTCAGGAGTTAAAGGGCCATGTGACCGACTCTATTCGCCGCCTGACGTCAAACCTACGGATTTCCGCTTCCGTAGGTTTGCTGTCAATAGTTAAAGACCTTTAACTCTTGTAGAGGAGAGACAGGCCAAGTTCCCCATCAGGCTATTGGTCGCCTGCAGGGGCCTCATCTGGCATCAATCAATTGGATTCCTTGTTCTTCTCTACACTGAAGATGGCTCTTACAGACACCTATCTATTTTCTGAAAGCAATCAAATTTGGAAATAGCCAAACAATATACTTAATTAGTGTAAGGAGATGCTCTGCCATAAGCAATCATCTCAGAGTGATGTTTGAGTAATGTCACCCAGATATTACGTGACCTAAATTAGCTGGCTGTTGGTCTGCGTGAAAGAAAACTCTATATGAAATAATATGAAATAAGTTGTTTTACAGTTGAACTACATTACCGAATTTGGCACGTAAAGAAAAAAATATTTCCCCTTAAATATATATAAATTATTTTCCACCTTCAAGTGCTAAGGGCATTAAACAATATCTTGGCCTTTGCGTAACAGGCAAAGAAGGTTCCATAACAAACTAAGTCATACTAAAATAGACAATGTAAAAGCCAGCTTTTTAATGGAAAATGTAGATTTTGATATAAGGTTGGTATAACGTTTTTTCACGGTACTTTTGCAAAGTCTGCTCAGTGTTGGCCACAAACATGAGTAACAGAATCTTAGCTGCAGGTGCTAAAACTAAGCAGCTGCCTGATTCGCAAACAAGCTACCGCCAAGTTAATTGGTTGGCATCGCTAAACAAAAGTGGTTGGAGTCACATATAACTGTTACACCATTGTTTCTCCCTCTATTATGTGCTCTTGTGTGTAATCTCTGTAGCAGCTGGCCTTCCACGGTTTCCTTTCTGAATTCTAAGAGGAGATATATTGAGTCCATTAAAAGTAGGAAATGTTTTTGTTGAAATAAGTAGCGTTGCTTACATAACATTGCTCAGTCAAACACAACCGTTCCTGAAGCATCAGCTAAATTGCCTGTAATGTGGATTTTTTATGTATGCACAATGAATTTGTTGTGTGATATATTTTAGGTAGATTTGAATTGCCAAATGTTCCTCTCTAGAAACATGTATAGGACATGGGGTCGGCAGAAGCGGAAGGGGTCGGCAGAGAAACATTTAGAGAGCATGAGAGAGAGAGTATGAGAGAGTGTGTGAGTAAATTTCGTGAGAAAGTTCGGAACATTTTGCTTCATTTTCGTCCAACTGGTGGGGGTCTGTCCTCATTTTTTGAGCCTTCATACGAATTTCCTTAATTGAGCAAAATTGTGTACATTTGCAATTGGTATGAATCCGAATGCACAACTCGAATGTAAAGACAACGAGCCACGAATATTCAGTCATGGGCAGCATTTACGTCAAAAGGTGGCCGCTGCCCTTAAAGTGCCAGGACTGCTCCGTCATTGCTAGTCCAGCCTTTTGTATGTACGGGGAGTCCAGGGCCCGGAGGGCCGCTGGGGTTTACTTGTCCCCAGTCCAGAATGTCAGCCCTTTCATTTTTGGAATTTCCTGCACTTCACAGCTATAATTTAAAGAGTCCAAGATGTACCAGATAATGCTTTTATGCAGCGATATATGGAACGTGAGCAGAGATGAGCTGGACTGCACATCGGTTTATTTCACAGATGTGTTTGTCATGGTATTTCAAAATGATTGCCTTCATATGTAGTGCTGTGTATATGGTTCATTTTGGCTTAATGTGTGTGCTGAAGACCAAATGGATTTTTAAAGTGCATGACAATTCTAAACTGATAACTTCAGCCAATATGGAACCATTGTATCCATGTGTTCGTGTCCCACTTTGGCATAAGTGTATGCTGTGCCCTGTACAGAAAAGGTTTTTTGTCACTTTTTGTATACCATAAGCAAACAGAATAATTTTTCAAATATTCACACACTGCGTGCGATATACCACTTTTTTCTAGCAGAATCCTTCAATCAGTTGTTAAATGTTAATCTATTGATGTTCCCTCTGATGTCTAAGAACAATAATAAATAGCAGAATACTCCTATTGAGCTCTCATTAATTACACTGTTGTTGATTTCTTGCTTGTTTTTTTTTTACACCTACATGGATATTTGCACAGTTTTATATAAATACAGCAGTAAAGTCTACCATCAGGGTTTCAGGGTATCCCTGAAGAAGTTGAACGCAAATCCAATAGAACGGTTAACCCTACGCATTGGGGTCTGTGGCTCGACTTTGTCAGAGGTACACCTGAGGAAGTCGAGCCACAAACCTGACTATCATGGAAGCAGGCCTGCTAATAAAGTTATAGGGAATGACAGGAAATAAATCTCTGGCTATGCAGACATTGCCTGTGAGTGATGTTATATGTTTCTGTTAAATAAGCAGCTGCCAGCAGATCCACTGGGGCGTTTCTCTCATGACATGAGAGGTTCACAAGTGCTTACCTGCATTTTCAGGTCTGGTTTGCCAGTATGTCCAAGTTTCTACCTCATGACCCTTTTGATTTCTCCATTGGGTCAGTGGTTCTCCAGGTTTCACATCCCTTCTAAACTGGATGAAGGGAGTATAGAGGTACAGGTTAACTCAATCCTATATGCCATGGGAAGGAGATAGAGCCCATAATGCATTCACTTTCTGGGAAGGGGGAGAGCATGACTAATGTTGACTAGGACTGAGTGCCCATCTAGTGTCAATTCAGGCTCTAGATGCATCTTCTGTGAATGGCACACCAAAATGAGTTGGTGAAAGCATAGAATGTGACCATGAGATCTGAATGTATGTTATACTTTATGGAATAAAGACGTTCATACTTTCTACTAGAGTAGGGGTCTAGCAATAGCACAATATAGAAATCATTCTGCTGTCACTGTAACCATGCTCATGGGCTTAAAAACTCCCTGCCCAGCTAAGAATGAGGGATGTAGGAAGCAAGACTGGAAACAATCAAACAAGAGACTTTATGGGAAGCTGATCGCTAGGATGGTGGCCAGTTCATTACAAAGGGTTGGCCTGTGTGTCCCTATGCAGGTACTATACTGAGAGGGTTCATCTCTTAGAGGTGGATGGCCCTATTCTCTTCAAAGCCAGAATTATCATCCCAGTAAGCATGAGAGGGAGGAGCCCCAGAAAATACCCCACTAAAAACACACTCACCCACTGAAACACTGTACAGTCACAAATACATACACATACTAACTCTCTTCTGTCCCTTGCATCACTTATCCTGGGCTCACCTCTAACACATCAAAAGCTGACACATACACAAACACTAACACCATATGCGGACACAGTCTTGCTATCAACACATACTAACTCATGCAAACACAATATACACACACACTCTAACACCATATACTCACACCTTCATGCTAACACCATAAAGTAAAATGGACACACACATGCACACACTATACAGTAACACACACATACGCTCACACACATACACTCACACACATCGCAAATATACTCTACTGCCATATAGTAACACTCACTCTAACATCATACATTAACACATACACAGTCTCCAACATCAAGCACTAACACATACACTCACCATTTGCATACACTTGCTAATATTATCGGTACAGCTTGCAAAACCCCCCCTCCTTGTCTCACACAGTACACTACCACACTCCTTGCAAGTTGCTGCCTCAGTGACCAAGGCATCTGGTATGCGCCCACAAGTTCTAAGGGCAAAAATCTTAACTTCCTTTTGGCAAAACGTGGAAACAAACTTTAAAAAGTGATTTTTAGAATAGTAACAATCGCAAATATATTTTACACAGCTCCCATCATCGTTAGTAGAATGGTGGTGATGATGGAAATTGTAGTCTACAAAAAGTGGGTGCTTCAGGAGTGCAAAAAGGATGTGGTACCTACCCATAGTTTGTCTATATTTTGTAACTTTACCTCTTATAATGTTATTCCTCCCTGCAATATACCATGTACAATCACCTACATTGACTCTGAGTGCAATGTACATGTACCACAATGTACAGTATACAGAATATGATAAGTGAGGGTTACATATTAAATAACAAACAATTAACCCTCCAGATTGTCAAATTTTGCTCTTAGTTTTGCTTATTTGTCTGCCCTAAATCACTGAATATACTGTTCACACTGTGGACTATGATGGAAACCCCAATTGCAACAAATTACCAAGTGTAAGCATATATCTACTGTTTTTCTAAAATGGTATAACATGGACTGAAAGGTTTATTTATTAGGTTGAGAAAAGAACCTAAAAATAAAATGCTTGTATTCTACATCATTGCTTGGAGATTACGAGAGCAAGTATTATATGTTTACATGCCCAATTTGATTGTCACCTCTCTACCAGTAGCAGATTTTTTCGTCAGTCCTTTTGTTCAAACAAAGAAAGATTGATTTGTGTAACAGTGCTACATGGTAATTTAAAGCAGCATGCAACTATTGGGACCCACTAGGGTATGCATATTGTAAAACAAGTTTGGCTTTTTCTGTTGTAGCCATGGTCCTCTCAGGATTCTCTTCTGATTTTCACTCGATTGGTAGAGACATCCTGTGTGGATATTTTATACAGCTGGAAGACCCAGGTGCAAATATTGCAATTATTTTTTGGAAGCAACATCTGGATCCTTGGCTGACTTCTTCCGTGTTCTCTAAAAACTCTCATTTAGCCTTTATGTAGTAATCAGTAATAGTGTACTTGTAGTACAAGTACTGAACATTTTCACAAACTCTCAAAATATCTTTGAACATGTCCCCAATCCTTGGTTCCAAATGAATCCATTTGTCCCTTGTTAACCGTACCACTTTTACACTATTTAAAGAAAATGAGCAAAGTGCTAACTTTCTAATTTAAATATGTGCTTTAATCCTACTATGGATAAATCAAATGAATGTAAATGGTTGTGAATGAACATCATAGTTTGTACTCTTGAGACAGACCAACAATTTCAAGCCCCTGAAGTAACTTGGGAGATCCCTCAAGGTCATCCCTAGCACCCATAGTTACATAGTTCATAAGGTTGAAAAAAGACCTAAGTCCATCAAGTTTAACCCTTCTACCTAACCTTCTTATTCTTTTACTACCTATTACTTTTAATTCTGCCTTCGGGGGGAATCCAAGAGGCAATCGGATTTCTCCTTGGATCAAGAAGCTCTAAAATATTAATGTTATTCCATTTATAGCCCTGTATGTCATGCCTTTCTAAAAAAAATATACAGTATCCAGACCTCTTTTGAAGGTATCTAATGTATTGGATAACACCACCTCCCTTGGCAGTGAATTCCATACCTTTATTATTCCTCACTGTAAAGAATCCCTTCCTTTGTCATCTATGAAATCTGCGCTCTTCCAGTCTCAGAGGGTGACCTCTTGTTCTTTGTACATTTCTGTTAATGAACAGGTCACTGAAGAGCTCTTTATATTGGCCCTGCATATATTTATATAATGTTATCATATCCTCTCTAAGACGATATTTTTCCAGTGTATATAATTTTAACTTTTTAGTCTCTCTTCATAACTAGTATCTCCCAATCCCCTTATTAATTTTGTAGCCCTCCTTTGCACTTTTTCTAATTCCATAATGTCCTTTTTAAGGACCGGTGCCCAGAATTGTACCGCATATTCAAGGTGAGGTCTTACCAATGACCTGTACAGAGGCAAGATGATATCCTCCTCCCGTGAATCAATACCTCTTTTTATGCATGCTAAAACCTTATTGGCCCTCGCAGCTGCTTGCTGGCATTGCGCACTGTTGTCAAGTCTGTAGTCAACCGTTATTCCTAAATCCTTCTCATTGATAGTTTTCCCCAAGGATATTCCATTT
>VKOC01006405.1:0-22095 GCA_009364415.1 Spea multiplicata
GTGGCGCCCTGTGCGGTCGCACAGGTCGCACACCCTAAAGGCCGGCCCTGATCGGCATCATGGGCCATGTCCAGCCCTTCCCCGTTAAAAATTAGGAGGCGATCAATGATCCCCTCCTTAACCTCAATGGTGTTGCTGAAATGCCTCAATCACAAGGCATTCAGCCACACCGAACGCTCACCCCAGGACGCCATTTCTAGTGATTTTGTCAGTCGCAAGATGGCGGCGTGTCCTTTAAAAAAAAAATAACCAGACCCTCTAGAGAACTCTGGTTGAATACAGGTACTGCATACAATCATGCATTAAAAAATAATAAATAAAAAATATGGAAAAAAAGCTTTAAAAAAAAAAAGTGGTAACATTTAAAAGTAATTATGCATCAGAGAACCATCCATTTCCAGCAAAATGTAAAAAGTCAAAAGAATAAAATAAAATAAAATTAAGTTTATTGTATGAGCAAGTGCTAAAATTAGTGCTGTATCTTCCCAAAAATCTTGACATGGAAAGAGTCTAATTTAAAAATTAATGGTAAATTGTAGTGGCCGGGCTCAAAGATAGGGCATAGGCACAGACTGACCAAAATGGGGGGGGAAAGCGCACTTCCAAAATGTGGCATTTTAGCCCCCAAACACCAGACAAACCCATGCATGTGGGTTATCACTGTACTCGAGAGATGTTGCTTAACACATATTTGGGTGTTGTTTGATAGTGACATATACCTGGAGCTATAAATTTATACCTGAAGTACAATTTGTTTGAAAAAAATGCAAAACAAATTACTACTACAAGCTTTGGCAAAGGCTGGTGGTAGAATCTCATGCATGGCAAGGGTTAAAATATTAGCATTTGAAATACCTTGGGGTGTCTAGTTTTCAAAAATATATGGTTTGATGGGGTAAATTGAATTAGCCGCTTCAAAGACGGCCCTATTAGGACATGGGGGCAGTAGGACCAGATGTAAAAGTTCCAAGTTAAAAAATGTGCACTTCCTAAATGTGGCGTTTTACCTCCCAAACTACCCAACAAACCCATGCATGGAAGGTTTTCACTGTACTCGGGAGATGTTGCTGAACACATATTTGGGTCTTGTTTGAAAGTGACGTATACCATAAATCCATAAATCCATACCTGAAGGGCAATTTTAGTGATAAAAAAAACACAAAATAAATTACTACCACAAAGTTTGACAAAGGGTGGTAGAATTAGTGCATGGAAAGGGTTAAAACACCAGCATTTGAAAGACCTTGAGGTGTCTAGTTTTCAAAAATATATGGTCCGATGGGGTAAATTGCATTGGCCAGCTTCAAAGATACCCGAAATAGCACATAGGGCAGAATGACCAGCTTTGTACTTATTGCCCAATAACTTTCCAAAAAAAAAAAAAGCAAAAAAACATAAAAACATTGGGTATTTCTAAACTTAGGACAAATAGTAGAATCTATTTAGCGGGTTATTTCATTAGCTTTAGTAAATTAGCATTAGTAAACGATTTATTGGGTAAATGATTTGATTTGATATGATTTTTCATCATCTTTTTTATAGTAAATTAGATAATATGATCAAAAATTGTATCTGAAGAACGCCATTCTTGTCCTGTAAATAAAATATATAACTTGTGTGGGTTCACTAAATGAGTCAGGAGAAAATTACATCTAAACAAGAGCACCACAAAAGTGTTAAAAGAGCCTCAGGACAAATGGGTAGTATTGGAGGGGACATCAGTGACCATGTGTGAGAATTTATCCTATTTTTATATAATATGGAATATGATATTTAATATTTATTGTTATGGTCAACAACTATTTATACTCAACTTATCTTATATATATATATGTTTCTTCAGCATTTGTTTATTTCTACAAAGTTTTTAAATCTCTGTGTATTGCAGGAAATATCCATTATATTAGGTTCAAAACTGTAAACGCTCACGTAATTTTTACCCTTCCTAAAGAACAGTAATTTTAAAGGTTCAAATAGTATTCAGAATGACAATGTTCTAGAGAGAAACATTTTCTTTAAATTATTTGTGTCAGATTGGTCCATCAATTTGAGATTTACAGTGCAACAAATCATGGAGAGGGCTATCGGGGTTGGTCTGAAAAGCTAATAAAACCAGGACTATAAAATTTATTAAGGCGAAATGTAAAAAAAAAAAATCAATTAATTGATGAGTTAAATATGAAGAAAGTGATTGTTGTGGCCTTTTAAATACAAGATGGGTAAGAAGATCAGTAAGGATAATAAAAAGGACAATATCTTATATAATTTATTTTCATTAAATTGCTCTAGGGAGCTTTATGGGATTTGATCAAATAAAAAAGAGAGGGGCAACAAGATATATAAGTAAAATTTTGGAATGAAATCCAGAAAAAAAAAACTTAACTGCTATATCTGCTACTATTTATCTCATAATGGGAAGGTCCTACTTTGCTATTGCCACAAAATTATTTTTATATTCTTTATATTTCCTTTAATTTCACTTTCAGGCATTACATTAAGATGCTGGGATGGTCGCTAAAAGGCTTTATATGTTTTACTATTAATACAGAGCACAAACGATTTACATATGATTTCATAGAAGGAACGAAAGATAAAATATGATGAAGTTCATAAACCTGATATTTGGACATTAGATGGTATTGCGAGTCAGCTGATTTATAAATTTCCAAAAATGTGCACTATATTTAATAGTAATCTTAAAATGAATCTCACTTGTTTCTGTTACATAAAAAGGGGTGGCACCTTGTCATCTAATATTAAACTATTTGTGGTGGAGTCCAAAAATATTATACACAATATAAGCAAGGACCAGAAAAACTTGTTGTGGTTCAGCACCAGCCTTAGTAGCAAAATGATTCAGTAACCTAAAATGGCAGAAAATTAAGAGAAGAGTGTTTGCAAAATTTGGTGTAAACATCAAACACTTAAAGAGCTTAGGTAAGAAAGACATGGGTTATACAAATAGTAATAGTGAAGTGGTTCCTATGGCTCCAGTACATAGCGTGTCTCATGTCATATCTACACTTTCAAGTATATTTGGTACCCAACATGTCTCTGGATATGGTTCTAAACTCAGTGTCCTGGATGCTAAGGTTGTCTCTTACTAAGAGGGCTTCACTTTTTTCATCCTAATAATGTGGCGGGCTGAGTTTATCATAACCTCAGATTATTCTTTATGTCATTTCTTTCCAGTATTAACTACAGGGGAGGATATAGTAAGTTAGAACATAGGAGGTCTGTCTATAGTAATTAGTTGGGAAAGGGTTAACCGCAGGAAGATGGTTGTCAACATTTGATTAGTGAACTTTTATTACACTAAAGAACTATTCCACATCCTGCTGCCAAAGGTATGTCTCCGTATTTATAATCTGGACACCAAAATGTCTTGTGTCTGTTGCAGGAAGGACATTTTCAAGCAATCATTTATTCGTAGGTAAGGTATGAAAAATATATACAAGTAAGCAAGATAACTATTGTACCCTAAACACAGTCACAGAGACATACTGTCTCCAATTCTCTTGTAATTAAAGTAATTGCCTAATGTATTCAAAATGCATGTAGGAACAAAAAGCTATTATTATCAATTGAAAAGAGAAATTGTACTTGTATTTACTGAGAAGAGCTAAATTGAGAATCGTGTACTACAGTAAAGAAGTATTCATGGAAAAGAGGACAAAGTAAAAATAATTTTTTTAGAGGTCAAAGGGTCTGAGTCATTTAAAAAAGCACAAGTTCATCCAGCCATACTTTAGATGTGCAGTGAACAGTAGCATGTATTATTATGGATCATACTTACCAAGCAGTATAGTTTTGCAAAGAGAAATGACGCTGAAAATGCCAAAACAGTAATGTTTGATTCTAAAGAGCTCTATGTTTAAGACAATAAGAAACTCTAAACTATTTAGTCTCCAATAAATCATTTCTTCGAAAATCTACCCCTATTTTATAAATATGATATAAAATTGGACAAATCTGTACCAGAAATCACGATAATGCTGAAATTGAAAGTTAACATGAATCTTCAAACAACAACTTTTTAGCCCCTTTGTGACCAATGACGTACCCGGTCTGTCCAGGAAGACCAGCAACAGTGAGAAAGAGCTCCCTTGAGCTATTGATCCCACCTATGGTACTAATAGGCCTATAGATAGCCAGCTTACCATTGATCAGGTCCCAGCTGCTGTAGGCAGCTTCAGGGACAAAGCCCTACATTTCTTTGGTGCCCACATGAGTGTGGCGAACTGTTCTGACCCACTCCTGCTGCACGATCGCTTCATGAGAGAGTCATGCCTCTATTCAGCATCAACATTTAGAGAGTTAAACATTTTTTTATAGAAAAAATGTCTTCAGCTGCATTTACCTAGAAGAGAATGGTGATTCAAGAGTAAGCTGATGATGGTCAGATCACTGCTGGCCAATAAGAGTGATCTGATCAATATGATCACCCCTCCCATCAATGACAGAGAGAGACGGAGAGAGGGGTCATCAAAAGTTAAAAAAAGAACATTTTATTTTTAATACATAATGAATTATTACTACCTGATCCCTTATCAGAGTGATCTCTAAGAATTCAAAGAATTCAAAGTTTTGGGGTGTTGCTGAATACAAATCATGAGTTGTATTTGCGCATAGCCTGTAAAAGAAATCTGTTGAAATACTGCAATGTGGAATTTTTTTAACTGCAATGCTTGGCACAGATTGGCACTAAAAGTTCCCCTTGTAAAATATTTTGGGTTGGCAATCTAAAAATATATACTTTTGTTCAGCACTTTTGATTCTTCTAGCCACTTTTTGGGCTCAACTGCCAGCATATGACAACAGTGATGCGCATCTTTCATATTTAGCCATCCAACTAAATCAAAACTGAAGAAAATACTAGGCATATGAGGTGTTTCCAAAATCTGGATAAATATCTAAACATGTTTTGTTTGCTTTTTGTTTGCTTTTTAATTTGCATTGGCTATGTATACGCAAAACCATGAAAAAAAATCCACATTATTTAGATTCGTTTTCATACTAAATGATGGTTTATATAAATAATTTGTGGGGTAAACTAAATGACTTTGTGGGAAATCACAATTGAATAAAGATATAGCAAAAACAGAAAAATTGCTCTTCATTCCTGAAGGTGTTAAAACAGTCTTTGATTAGTCCCATAATAGAGAGCCTTTCTGAACCAATGAATCTACAGTAGGGTCAATATTCTCCTTTTTAAATATTACTTATGATATCTTCTTTACTAAAGAGCATGTTTTGTACCCAGCAGGATATTCAAAATCAGACATAATATGGCTAATTGTAAGCAGTCTCCTGAATAATTTTCAAATATCTAAACTTCATGTTATCCAAAACATAATACCAAATGAATGCATTAATTGATATAGCCCTTTCTGTATATTCACTTTACCCTTAAAGTAGAAATGTAATCCACACATACGTGGATGGTAGGGTACACTAAGGTAAGTGTGACACTAGAAAATGTCTATGTAACAAGATATAATATTAATATTGGTAGTGCTGGTTCTGACTCCTTTCCAATATGGCGTCCTGGGTAGTCCATGTGTATGGTCACAATACCTGTGAAATTTCCAGGATAGGCTAGCCAGAAGTTCTCCGTCTTTTGTAGGAGTAGCATCAAGAGGGACAGGCCAAGAAATATGTGATTAAAGATAGACCCGGATGATCTCAAGGGGGCAGGGAGTATGAAGGCAAGTGGGCAGGCAATGGGTATGGCCTGGAAAAAAGATGACGCCCGAGGAGAGTTCCGAGGTATGATGGTCACTCATGACAGAAGCCAGCTGTCATATGTTCTAGATGTCTATATGACAGAAGCCAGCTGTCATATGTTCTAGATATGTCTAGAAATAGTTTAATGTAAGAAGAAGACAACATCGAAATGCGTACTCTAAATTTATGTACATGCAATTATATTATATGTTCATTTTAAAGGGTTAAATTATGCTATGCCCTTTCATGTAAGAATGCCGTTGACATTGATATATTGATAAGATTTTACAACTTAATAGGATAAAACTTCATTAGTGTTAGAAATGAGCACAATATGTGCAAGATATTTATGGATTTCAAAATCTTTATGGATGAGCACATCCCTGGTGTTGTATAACAACATTTTAACTTGAGTTAGCATAAATCATTTATGTTTTTATTCAGTGTTTATGTTGTTATTTAAAGCCTCGTGCACAGTGATATGTAGTGACAAGATCAAATGTTCTTTGGCTGAGTTTCAATGTAAAAATTAGAAGCTGTTGATTTTATTACCACTTTGTCAATATATATGATGTAGTGTAAATGATTATGAGTAGCAGAGAGATAAGCCAAATGCTTCAATGCAGTCACCTTTAGCAACATCTCCTTTTGATCTTACGTATAAAATGCCTACTTAACATGCAGAAAGCACATTTCTAGGGACTTTTGGTTTGAACCGGCTATAATAGAAGTATTTTGATGACAAGTGGATAATATGATAAAATGAGTGGCTGACCGTCATTAAAAATGTCAAGGTAGCCAAAATATATCACCAATGCAGTGTGCATATGTGAAAAGATATTCTAACAAAAAGCTATTAGGCTTTCTATAGGCCATAAGCTATCTCTTTACATGCAATAAGCTATCCTGGGGGGGGGGGGGCAAGCAAAGCTAAATGTGCCTCTGGCCCGTGCCCTCCATAACTAACACACACACTTGCACACACTGAGTTACACGGGCACTCACTCTAACACACACCACTTGGCTGGAGCCTATATTCACAGTGGCTCGTAAACTATGAGAGCTGCCATGCTGTTATCGTTATGTCACTGCCATCCACCCTTGGGGTCTGGCACAAGTCCAGCCCAGCTTGCCAGTGACATTGCTCTGGATGGTTTCAGAGAATACTTGCGCAAATTCCATTCATGTATGGGCAGCAGATTGCGAGGTCCACAACATGCCCAACTTCACAACAACAATGAATACAAAAAATGTATGTAAAATGCTACACAAACTTGTAACTAGTTTGTTAATGTCACTAAGAAGTTGTTGATAATAATTTGATGCTAGTAAGGTTCCAAGATTTTCCCTCAGAAATCAAAGATGTAAACTACATAACATCTTTGTTATTGAACTACCGTAGATAATATACATTTCCATAATTAAATATATGAAGGGGAAAATGTGAACATATAAAATGAGCCCCCCATAAAACTATTTTTCTGTACACAAAGACTAAACAAAAACTTCAATAGTGTCCATAGACTTGATTGGGGATTATTGAGGTCAATAGAGGACGTAAGGTTTCTTCTAAACATTGAAATATATATACATATATGCGCACTCTTCCATACAACCAGTGGACATTTTTCAATTCATTTCCATCGGTAAGGGGTGGATTCAATTGGGGGGTTTTGGTGTCTTTTTTTTGCAGTTGGCATCTCTATTTTTATATTTGTTTTTCATTAAACCTGCATGACCCTACTAAAACAGGCAAAATGCATAGTCCAGTGGTGTCACTGGGTTACTGGGGCTGAACCCCCGAATCTCAAATTTTCAGCCCCGAATAGACACTCTTGGGCTAAAGTATGCTTTCTAGGCTATGGGCTGGTTGGAGAGATCATATATGTCTCTAACTGGTGCCAAATGAAAGGTAGCACACAGGCTATTAGTTCTGGGCATCAGGCTTTGGAGTCCCAGCGCTCAGCACCAGTGCTGTACATAGGGGGGAGGTTCACTAGGGGGGGTGCCATAATTGCCTTAAGGGTCGGTCCAAAATTGTTCAGAACACGATGGTCCATCCTGGTCCGAAAGGGGGAAAAAAAATAAAATGAGAGATAAAGAGAAAGGTGGAAGATAAAGAGGACACAGAGAGATAAAAAGAAAGGGAATAAATAAACAGAAAGTGGAGAGATAGAAATGACACAAGGGATGTGGGAAAGAATATGGAGAAAATATACAGCATGATCATATAGCTTAAAAAAAAAAAAAAAAAAAAAGCAGTTGCTAACATTTATAATATGATCCTGCTCTTTACCCCCCTCTTGAGATTCCCTCGACTTTTAACCGGTACATATTTGTCTTATGTGTTCTGTCTTTTTTCTTCTGTATTTTGTTTTGTCTATTTATATTTCAAAATGTATTAAAGATTATAATAAAAAAAGAAATGACAGAAGGTGAGCGATAAAGAGAAAGAGGAGGAGAGAAGAGAGAAGAGCAAAGAAGAACTAAAATAAAGAGAAATGGAAGAGATATAGAAAGGGGATAAAAATGGGGGGTAACATAAAAGGGGAGAGATAATGAGAGAAAAGAGAAATCATGAGATAGGGGAGAAATTATGAGAAAGGGGAGAGTGTGCTTGTGTGAAAGTGTTTATATGTATATTTGTGTGTGTGTGTGCACTCCCAAAGCAGTGTCCGCTGCTATCAAATCTGCTTTGGGTTTTAGCCCTGGATCTTCTGGAGACCTAGCAATGGCCCTGGTATAGCCACAAGCACACAACCCACACTTTAGTGAATCTGCCAGCTGTTTTGCAAATGTTAGGAAGTGAGCAACCTCAGTCATTTCTGGTCAGTCATATTGACTTGACTGCTTGAATTCCTACTAAATAGAACCTTGTTACGCTAAACACCCTTGTGGTACTGGAACAAAATATTTGAATAAGAGCATCCCAACCTTGGGAAATTATTTATCCATTTTCTTTACTAAATGCTAGCACCATCTGACCTAACCATTTTCCCAAGCCAGTTTTTGTACCTTTGCTTCAAAGACTCTGAAAACTCTGAACATGTAGACAGACATACTCCTTCTTGTATACAGTATGTGTATAGTTGTCTCTCTTGTTGAAACATCCAAATTAATTAAAAATGAGCTTAAGATGAACAGTAACTGAAACATGTTTCTCATTTGATCTAATCCTTGAAGTATAATATGGAAATTCAAGCTAATTCAGATCAAAAACATCATTAGTATGCACCTGATCCTTTCTTCTATTTTATCAAAGATACATGTCATTTTATGATATATATATATATATATATATAATATATAATATATATATATATATATATATATGTTTAACTTTTCTCTGTGCAGAGCAAGTATAACATATAAACAGACAGGTAATATGCTTTAACATAAAAGCATATCTTCCACCTGTCCTGTTTTTGTGTGGGACAGTCCAAATTTTCAGGCAATGTCCCACAAAACTGTCAGACTGTCCTGCTTTTGTGGACAGTACAGGATTATGGGCAGTTGGGGAGAGCCTCTGATTTTAATATAATAATATGTACTAGACTTGGGGACCAGGGGGCTCTTCGTGTTCGTCTTCGTGCTCGTCTTCGGGAAAAAAAAAATCTTCGTATTCCGCGAATATTCGCCCGTTCCTGTCTTCTCTTCAGGCGAATATTCGTTTTTTCTTTGTTTTTTCCGGTTAAGGGGTTAATACGGGGTTAACGGAGCTCTGGCGCCAGTACTTTAAATGTGTGTATCAGCAACTCCATTGGTCGCCAGCAGGGGGCCTTCTGCTGGCGACCAATGAGCACAGTACCATATATAGCTAATATATTCTCGGGCAGAATATTATGCTACTCAATGTAAAACCAACAGAGGGCAGCATTCTGTCCGATGATATATTAGCCATATGTGGCAGTGTGTTCATTTTCATTTATTAATTATTTAAATAAAATACATTCCCATGATCCTCTGGTCTCCCCGCTGCAAGACTTAAATATCCGCACTCGCACTGTCGAACTTGCAAACTCTTTTTTTCTATTTATATTGGGGGGGTTTTGTATTAAACTGTTAAACGAAAGGATCATGGGAACGTATTTTATTTGAATAAATGCAAATGAGCACTCTAGCATATATGGCTAATATATAATCGGACAGAATGCTGCCCTCTGTTGGTTTTACATTAAGTAGCATATGCTTGAAATCCAAAGTTATTCTGCTACTCAACGTAAAACCAACAGAGGGCAGCATTCTGTCCGAAGATATATTAGCCATATGTGGCAGTGTGCTCATTTGCATTTATTCAAATAAAATACATTCCCATGATCCTTTCGTCTAACAGTTTAATACAAAAAACCCCAAAATAAATAGAAAAAAAGAGTTTGCAAGTTCGACAGAATTAATGTCCGCGAGTGCGGACATTTAACTAGGGGAGACCGCCGGATCATGGGAATATATTTTATTTAAATAATTAATAAATGAAAATGAACACACTGCCACATATGGCTAATATATGTTCGGACAGAATGCTGCCCTCTCTTGGTTTTACATTGAGTAGCATAATAACTTTGGATTTCAAGCATATGCTACTTAATGTAAAACCAACAGAGGGCAGCATTGTGTCCGAAGTTATAGTAAGTTATTTATGCTAAGTTAAATGTCCGTACCGGCGACTTTGTTGGTCGCTGGCACGGACTTTTAACTGTTGCAGCAGGGTCCCAGGTTGCTTTATTTTTTTTCTGCCTAGCAACTAGTGGTAAGGGGCCGTGCGAGTGAGCCTATTGGTCGCTTGCACAGCCCTTTACCCTACAGATTTCTGCTCCCGTTATCCAACGCAGCATTGCAGGGGTTAACGGGAGCGGAAATCAGGAATTAAAAAGGCTGTGCAAGTGAGCCTATTGGTCACCTGCAGGGTCTTCCTCTGGCATCAACCAATTGTTTGATGCCAGAGTAAGACCCTGCAGGTGACCAATAGGCTCACTCACACTGCCCTGTAACCCCTGACGACGAACCTTCTGATTTCCACTTCAGTCAACTCCCGCGATGCTGTGAAGATGAGGTAAGTTAGATGGGGGGGGACCGGGGAGATTAGAAGACGAAGGCGAAGATTCTTCGTGTGTGAGTCTTCGTCTTCGCCTACGTTTTACCGGCACTGTCTTCTCTTCTTCATGCCTTCGTGTTCGTTTTCATGTTCGCTCGAAGACGAATGCACAAGTCTAATATGTACTATATTATGTATTAAAATAGGTAAACAAACCTACACAAATGTGGTATTTTCAAGCTCAAGACAAGTAAATTAATATATTATTTTTTTCTGTTTGGATTTTGTGTATAACCTAGGTAAAATTGTGCCATTTTACCCTTTCCCTACTCTATGAGTAACGGAACAAGCATGGTGTTAAGAAGATGGTGTTCCTTTTTCACTAAACATAAGGTGATATAACAATTTACATTTAATGAGGATGTATCCTACCGAGTTCAGCATTACGGATATGGAGAGATGGAGTTTATTCATCCATAGGCATTGCACCAAGCTCCCACCGAATTTAATCAATTTGATTTAGGAAAATAAACCTGCAGATCAAGGCCAGGTTAAGTCATTTGGGACTCTGAAGCACTTATACAGAAAGGGCCCTTCTTTTCTTGCTCTAATTTTCCTTGTCAACACAAATAAAACAATGCAAAATCAAACAAAACACAGTTTATTGCAGATTTATTTGTGACCTAAAGCGCTCCCACTCTTCCATGGGTACAGCTGGACACTGGGAGAGAGGAGCTGCCTCTGTACTGTTTTAATCAGGTAATATACATACCTGCCATACCTGCAGGGGAAAGTTTTATTTTACATTTTAATACTGTGAATGAAAAGGTGTTGGAAATAGTAAGCAGTAAACACAAGTTACAATTTTCTGTGTTAGAGAAGAGCATTTCCAGAGCAAAGCATCTTCATCCATCCCATAAAAGTCAATCCATATACGTGCATACCGTCACTGGCGGAATTAAAACAAAAAGGTTCCTAACTCCAGCAATAATTGCTAAATCCACAATGTAGTGATATAACATCCCCGCTGATTTCAAAATGTGGACCTTTGTCTGAAAAATGTCTCGATCATTAATCTGTAGTGATTAGCAAAATTAATATCAGGTTGTTAATGGTATTACACGCTACTATTGACTTCAATCTTTATTGAATTTTGCTAATTTGTGTAGTCAGATCCTGTTTGGCTGATTTTCATTTGTGCAGAACTTGGAATATTTCATTTGTAATTAATATGCTTTAATTCCTTGACACAGCAGAGCTATTGATCTTTAATTTGCAATATCAACAAGGTAAGCCGAGGACAAGTGTTTATTTTTATCCTCTTTGAACTATTTTAGGTTGATAGACTGACAAATAATCTATTTAATTCAATGCTGCCTCATAATTATGCATGTTTGAAGTCTAAATGTTACATTGCAAATAATTTTAAGAATATGCAATAGTGTCAGCATATAAACAGTCATTCAAAAATGTTAATTATTAAATATAACTAATCTGCCACATGAATTAATACTAAAACTCACAGCAACACGCATTGCAAATGGCATACCTTGAATATCATATATAACATGACCAGTTCTGCCATTTTAAAGCTGTTCCACTTAAGCAAAACATCAATTGAGCTAACATTAATTGTATTCTTTTTCTGAATGTTTTCTCACGTAAAAACAATATTGAAAATAGTACTAGTCTAGTTTGATTGTGTCACATGACAATTAAGCATTCCCTGAAGTCATTGTAAGTTGCATTTTCAGTCAAATTTGGGGAAACCACTTGAAACATTCATTGTGTTGAGGTATTTCAATTGCTTTTGCTTGATTTGTTCATTGCAACCAGCTAAAAGTCACTTACAGGACTGCATTAGACAATTTTCCCAATTTATTTTAGGGCAAAGCCTCTAGCTTTTGGTCAAGACAAATACATGTGCTGTTCCTGAGTAGAGTTTAGTTGATTAAGACAGTTGCCCATTTTAGCTTCCAGACAAATCTCTAATTTGTGGACAACACAAAATAGTTTTTATTATCTTTCTATCGTATCATATATTATGTTCCATTGATAAATAAATATTGGTGACAAAATGATTCAGTTGTTTAAAATTTAAATCCTGTTCCTGAGTAGTTTAAGACAATTGTTAAGCAGAATTATGATGCTTTCCCTTTACCAGTTTTGTGTGTCATTGTTGAAGGACGAGCTGTCCAAGGCAGCTGGCCAAACCATCAACTTCACCTTCAACATATAGAGTGCCACTAATTCACATCATGCCTTCCTTTCACTTACGGCACACTGGTGGCTGCCCAAATATTTGGAGGGCAATACAACTGTAGCCGGTGTAGGGACACGGGTGAAAGGAGGGGTAGAACTGAGGCAGAAGGGCATCTGGTTTATGGATCCTTTCTGCTCCATGCTGAGGTTATGGATCCTTTCTGCTCCATGCTGAGGTTAGGGATGAGCAGCACACATCAGCTCACATTTTGGCAGCTATTTGGCCCATAGGCAGGCACAGCAGTAGAAATGGGAATGGTGGTGACCGATGGGGCCGCAAACATGGTTAACAATAATAAATGTTAGTTTATAAAAAAAATCACAAAACTGAAACTAAGGAAGGTTATATTGAAAACAATACTAAGTGTTAAAAGGAAATGAATATAACATGGTTACACCATGTCATTCTGTTTAGCAATAAAAAACAAGTGGGTATTATATTAAGGAGACGCATAAGCAGCACGGGTGCACATTTCAGTCACAACTTAAACAGAGAGAAAGACAAAATATATAGATATATATATTGATAATCAGATACACAAGGTGCTAGACATGGTAATCATCCCCCGGAAGCTCTCTTGAGGCTCTAGCTCTAATTGTCTTTACCTGAGCCAAGGAGAGGCTTGTTTACAATAAGGAGCGTTGCTGGCTACAATATGGGGCAGATATAGTCATAAAAAGGATTAAAAAGGGAACTCAGTGGGCAGAACATGGGTATGGAGTAGATGGAAAGTGGAAGTCAAACACTGACCTTTGACACAGTAATTATCTCTGATTTCTGTTGCATCTGGCTGAAAACCCAGAAAGTTCAAGGGTAAGCAGAGGGACGTAGATGCTCTACAGAGTGTTTCACATAGAAATATTCTGTAGGGCACATGGAGCTAAGAAAAGTCATTTTGTAATGGCAGCTAAATTTATTTAAAAAAATGGCATTGCAGTTTCTTTAAAGTTTTGTCAAAATTCTCAAGTTGTACAAATGAGTATAATCTTCTCCGATAACTGTACTTAATATTTCCTGCATGAAATGTTTGCATGTTTTTAAACACTTGTGCAAATATTCTGACTTCCGCACAGAAACATTTTATTGCTTTTGTTTACTTTTCCGTAGGATTGAATCAGAGCCTACTAGAATGTATATTTTATGTAAAGCTGTTTTCATTTTATTAAACTCATAACTTGAAATCTAAAATAATGTTATTTTAATCATCAATTAAATTATACATTTATATGAGTATGATATACATGAGTCAAAGTCTTTTGGTACACATATATTTTTTTTATTTTGACTGTTTTGAATAAAGTATTAAACATTGAATATATTAAGTTGCTTGTGTGAAGAATATAAATTACACTTAAGATGCAGTTTAGTGTGCAACAATTCCACATTTAATTCGATTTATTAATTCATTTTATCAGGACTTGAAGCTGTACACTTGTATTAGGTATTTAGCGCCCCCTAGTGACAAGACCTTATAAATCCAAAGAGTAAAGTTAAAAAGCAAGGCTGCTTATGGTACAGGACTAGTTACAAACTATGTAAGGCAGGCATGTCCAAACTTTTTTCGAAGAGTGCCAGATTTGATGAAGTGAACATGTGCGAGGGCCGACCATTTTGCCTGACATTCTTTGAACCATTAAAATGAAATGCAAATTAACTATTTTATGCAAAGTTTATTGAAAACGGCATACTTTTCATTTTGTGACCTGGATGACAAATCTAAACAGGTGTTACATCACTCTGCCTTTAATATAAAAAAAAACAGATCTATATTTGGGCAACTTATCTGGGGGGCCTTATCAGTCCGGAACGCGGGCCGCTATTGGCCCTCGGGCCGGACTTTGGACATGCTTAATGTAAGGGGTTGAAAGGGGTTGTAGTGATTTAAAAGCTGGAGAGTTCTAATGTAAAATAAAGTTCACCAAGGGCTACCACTACTAAGCTGTGCGTGCTATTGTAATTTATTGAGTGGCAGCAATACCATGGAATTTAAATTTAGCCATATTTAACATACACCGAAGCCTTCAAAATACATTCAATAAAGGAACACGATGCTTTAGGGCACATAGAAATTACTTTTACCACTTGAGATATACATATGTACATGTCACGCACCCGCATCACATCCGCTTTTGGAAGTGAAAGAGGGTGCAGAGGCTTTGATGGCAGCCCCTATCACAACTAGTTTTGATATTTTACCAAGTGTTTATACTCATTCCATACTATAGGGTCAGGGGTGGTGGTTTGGAAGCATGTGATAAATCTTTGCTGTTACAAGTGTGGTGCATCAGACAATGTGACTAGCAAATTGGGACAGGTTCTGAATGTGCTACCTGAAACATTTACAACCCATCACACACGCATACATCATTCTCCTCTATATACATATACATATGTGCAGAGATATACAGGCAAGTATAAGTTCTCCCTATGTCATGTACAGTAATATCTAGTTCACTGTTTGCATTTTTACTTCTGATCAATGCTTCCTTTTCTTTTTTCACAAGGATATCTAACATTAGTTTTTTTTGTATTTGCAGTGTTTGCACTTTTGTGTTTCATACTACCTCTAAGCAAATAATTGAAGACAAAAAAAGACTGGCATAAAACGATTGTAATTTAATTTAAAGCCCCTAAATTGATTTTAGATAACTTCTTCACCCTACTATATACCAAAAATAGGATTTCTTTTAAAAAATAGTACACATATATATAAAATGATTGGGTTTGATCACTCAGAAATTGCCTCTATAACAGTCACGCATTAAATATTTACTTTTCTATAATTGGGATGATTTAACTATTCAGAACATATGTGCATGGGAATAGAATATGCTTTGGTTAAGATCCTTGAGGCAAATTGAATTTAATGTGCTATTTAGGATGGACAGAAGATGAAAGAGACTAGAATCTGTGTAGATCACTCACATTATCAACTTTCAGAAGCAATAATTGTGTTAAATTAAGCTCCTAATAAAAAATGAAACAGTCACAGACCAGGGCAATGAGCTTAGAAATCAATTTAACTTTCTGTCTCAACCTTAAATGCTGCTCAATAAATTAGTTTTGATTATCTTAATCCAAATTAAAAACAGCAGGTCACACTGCATGCGAGAAGAGGTATAAGTGTAAGATAATAGGGCCACCAAACAAAAAACTCAGCAGGTATCCCCAACTTAAATTAAAATCACACTTGATATGCAGAAACAGACCGCGTACAATGGTAGGAAGTCAAGAAAACAAAATGAAAACTTGCTGTCACGTTCATAGTTAGCCGCAGTACTCTTGTGTGAGCGTGGTGTTTTCCATAATGCAATCAATAGTATATTTTATTAGTTCCAGAACGCGCCATGAAGTAATTGTGCTCCGTTGTTTCGAGCATGCATACTGCAATTAACATAAGAGAAATAGATTAGCGTACCTGGAATCTGGAGAGTTTCCTTTTCAAAATGTCCAATTATAAATGAGAAAATTACAAAAAAAATTAGAAAAAGACAGGTTCTTTTAAACCCTCTATAATTTGATGTCAAAATCTTTAAAAAGTAACATGATAATAAATAACAAAAAACACTATTCAGCTTGTTCTGTGCACTGTCCTATAGGTTTTGCTCATAAATATACTTGGGGACTGTGTGTTTGACCTGTAGTCTCTGGGTGAAGCGTTGCTCTTCCGGGTCACTTTCCCATTTCTTTGGCTATTTTGCCGTCCCCACTCTCTTTCCAGTTTCCCCCTACTTAAGACTCCCTGGGGCTAACCCACATGGCCTGACGATCCTCTTCTTCATTAAGCCAAGGAGGGAGAGCATCGGATTGTCTGCACTGATAATTCGCAGGTATAGTTATACAGAGTTAAAATATTTAAGGTGAAATGTATTTGGGGCACTTGAAATTTTAAGACAACATTAATTCAAAATACAATTTAATTATTAAAATTCTAGGTAAAAACATTTTTATATTATAGCCCGAAGCCAAGCGATCAAATGAGACATCACTGGAAGTGAGCACTGTTCAGGTAATTTAAATGCCTAAACTATCGTTCAGGCATTCCCTTTCCAGTGATGTAATTGATGATGTCACAGGGGGATCCCCTGGGGTCTGAAAAGACCCTACATGGGATCTCTAGTTATGGCAAAAAATATATATAAAATATATTTAAAAAATATTTTATAAGAGAAATGTAGCTTTTCCAAAACATTCCAAACCAATGCATGTAGGGCATCACTATACCTGGGGAATGTTGCTGGGAACAAAGTGGTGTTTGCTATTGCAGTTGCACATATCCTGGCCAAGAAATCCAAAAGACCATTGCAAAGTGGGAACGACAATAGACTTTACAAGGGGAGATCCCTAATAGGCTCATGATCGCAACTGCCTGCAAAGGGACAGTAAGCCAGCTATTCTACCGCAACAATTGAGACACTTGGGAGGTATGGGTGTGCCTTAGGTGGGTGTCGAGACTAGAATAAACACCTGAATAATTTATATTATATAAAATATAATAACACAAGTGATAGATAGTAATGGTTTTCCATGATCACTTCAATCACAATTTTATTTCAGTTGTGACAACGAAGACATTTTCTAAGCATGATAATAAGAATATCATTTTTTAGGGTCTACATAGTTGGGCAGGAATAATTAAAAATGTAATAACATTATAAAACATAATTGTTGTTTTAAATTGCAGCATGAATTAGCCATTATTATTATGATTGCATATCTGTAGCAGTACACTGATCACATACCATTAGATTAAGCAATATAAGTACCAGAGGAACTAAATTTGCCACGAAGTGACATTATCATAGATGTTCTTTGTAGATGAGTAGTGGTAGAAATTATTGTCTGGTGCTTATGGGAGTAACCAGAAGAAACAGGCAGATCTGCTTTACTCCTGGTATAGAATTAGACCTGATGTGATCAAATCAAACAGGAAATCTGGATATGCTCATAAAAGGCATTACATGGAAATGATATATTGGTTTTAAAACGCACAATGAACATGTTATCCTGCAGGAACTATGTACCAGATTCTTGGCTTTGAACACCATGAAATAAGTAAATATATCATAGTCTCCAAAATATAATTAAGCAAATATTACCAGGTCCCTCACGTTAATCTGATATATCCCAAGTATATTGAATCATATGAGAAATATACAGATATGGATTGGAATTGTATAGGATTTGTATTTGATTAGCACTCAATCTACCGGTGGCCCCAATGTGTTCATTCATCACCTGGACTGGAACATCCAAAAAAAATACTTAAGTGTATGGTATACTGGAATTCAAACTTCAGGCATTCATTATTAAACAGGTACATTCTGGTTTTTGAAATCTGAATTTATTTCTAGTATGTCTAATATATTGACCACCAACTCTTTTTGGTCCATTATTGTGAAAGATTTGCTCTTAGTGTACCAAAACCGTATACAATTGGTCGGCACTGGGGCTGATTTATGAACCTTTAATAGATGGTTAAAACCGGAGTAACTAGATGTTCAACAAATCAATAATTTTTAGAACCCCCCAGGGCAAGATCACAATCCAATAATCTATTTATTAAATTAGATACCACTTTCTGTTGTAAACTTAGTTTTTGTTGTACAGTTGATTAGAACAGGCCTAAACTAGTACTTCTATGTACTACTAGATCATTTTAATTTAACTGTAAACTGTATTGAACTAATTTATCAGGTTTATCTCTCTGAAATTCAGACTTTTAATGTTCTGCTAATTCAGTCACCATAAGCAATATTCTAAATAGGGGGAGAACCTACTCTCACCTCTTGCATAGTGGGCACACAAAGCAGTTTATAATGCTACCAAAACCGTATTAATGTGTTGGGGGAGGACGTGAGAGTAGGTTCTCACCCTATTGAGAGTGTGCCTTGACGTGGCAGGTGAGCTTTAGTTATGTTTTGACCAATTATATATTTGTTGCCAACTCATATTAGGGTGAGAAGTTCAGACAGCTTTTGTTATTGAATACACTGAACAGCCGATAGACAGTATTTGCAGCATGCTCACACCTGTTTGGCAGGCTTCACTTTACACATTTGTATTATGTAAGTTTAGTGCACCAGCATTTTTCTTTTCTCTGCTTATAAATAATACTCTAATTAAAATTACTGTCTCATTCTAGAAATCTAACTGCATGAGCATTTAAGGGTTAATTTCCTTTTTTATATATACTAAATTCTTTTACAGACAGTGTCCATAATATTACACATATACATGCATTTAATACTTCAGTGTTCAGGTGATGTTCAGGTAATCCTGGTCTCCAAGTATTCTTGCATATCCTCAAGGTGAGCATTGTTTCTTTATTCCACAATGACCACTAGAACTTAATAGTACATCTTGTGTTTTTGGATAAAAAAAAACCTCCTTGCTAATGCTCAAGAAATTGTCTCCTAACAACTCTGTCAGCAGGGTCCAAAATAATTGAATTGGTGTGATCAATGTTATCCTCAGGCCTGAACTAGCACACCGGGCAAATGCTGGCCAACATCTCCAATCACTCACACGGTCTGACTTTCCAGTTATGCAGTGTTATGCAATCGGTCTAAAATCTATGAAAGAGTGTGTTAAATGTATTGCTTGTAGAGGAAAGGAAAATATGTCAAAAACAACAAACTACAAGATACTACAGTGCTCGATACTTTGTAAGTACACAAAGTAATAATAAAGTACCGGTAATAACGAAACTGAATAAACTGTGACAAAGTTATCTGGAAAACTTGCTCTTTGAAAAAGGCAAACACCCTTTTTCACTTCTTCTCTTGAACCTCTCTGCTGCTAGAGTATAAATATGTGGTGTGTGCATGTGCATAACCTGCCAGGTTAACGCCAGTCTTGGTTTGCTTTACAGCATTTGAATACCTAAGCAGAAGTTTGAGGATTCCACTGCGCAGGTGATAGCGGTGACATTGCCAGAATGTTTAAACACTGTAGTAGAGACCCTGCACCCATTCTATGGAAGAAATCCTTGGCAAAATGTGCTTCATTTACATCCACATTTTTTATTTCAGTTGTGTGTTATATTTATGAATATGGTTTGGAAAAAGACCTAACGACCTAGAAATAACAACATATAATTTGTGTGGGTGCATGAAACACGAAAAGGGGAATAATTGTTGAACAAACATATGGTGAAAATGGCAAAAAAGCCTCCAATATTTAGGGTACAAAATACCCTTGGTTATGAATACGTTAAATCTATATTTATTTTCCTTATCTCTGAACAAAGTATGTTTTTTGATTGTATACAGCCTATAAAAAAGTTTTGTGCATATATAAAACTTTAACATCTTACCCAATAAGTCTTCATTGTTCTTCATTGATTTATTGGCATTTATTTTGCATTAGTAGAAGGACAAAAACCAGTAGATGTATAAGAAGAGCGTTAAGGTATTTTATAATTGCACCTTATTCCTGTACTTAACCATAGATGCATTAAATTTGCACAATAAATTAAACTGCAGGCATTATAAGTTTTTAAATCAGACACATGTGGCCGATTATTACCTCAACAAAACAATTCTATGTAGTGTGCGGAAGAAGCAGAAATAGCCATAACCCATTTCATGTGTTACTTAAGGAAAATCAACAAGCAAACCACAGCCCGACATTTCACAGCACTGCCGCTGACTTTTCAAGGGTATTGGATTGTCTTATTTCTAATCGATAAGGATCTGGCAAGGTTCATCTGGATTTAGGTAACACATTAGTATACTTTCTTCTCTGTTAATGTCCAGTTTGTTTTGTCTTGTTCTTACAGTAAATAAGCATTAGATTGTAGTAAAATGCAATATACACATACTATTTTATAATAATCCATGACAGTTTAACTGAAATTTAGGCGCAATAGAGATATTTCAGTTTTCTTGCAAACGATCTCCCTCTAGTGGCAATGTAATGAAACAACCAGTGAAATGGTGCGTGTATAAAATTTACTCAACAGTTTATTGAGCATTATGAGAATTGTTTGAAAGATAGCCCTTGCCAAAAGAACTTGTTTCATAAAATAATCCTATTTTAATACACACATTAGAAAATTAGAAATCCACTTAAACTTTCTATCTTTCTGTCTGATAAATGTTTCGTTTAAAACCACCATTGTATTTTTGACAAAAGCTACTGCAATCTCTATACTGTCATATTTGTGTCCAGGCCCGGACTGGCCATCGGGCACACCGGGCATTTGCCCGGTGGGCCGGGCCACGGCAGGGCCGCATTGACCTACGGCCGCATTAACGCAGGGCATAAGGGGCACCTGCCCCTTAAGCCCGCCGCAACTGCGACCAGGTCCGCCACTCTAAGGGGCTTGGGAAGTCCCCACCAAGGCTGGCCTTACGGGTCTGCGGCCGCACTGGGTTTAAATTAAAACATCGGGGTTTTTTTTGTAACTTTATTTAACATCCTCCATGTTAAATAAAGTTTTTTTAACTTTATTTAACATGGAGGATGTTAAATAAAGTTGAAAAAAAAACTCGATGTTTTAATTTAAACCCTGTGCGGCCGCACACCCCTTAGAGCAGGGCCGACCTTTGGGGTGTGCGACCGCACCGGGTGCTGCTCATCAGGGGGTGCCAACTTGCGGCACTCGGCACCCGGCACCCCTCCAGAGACGGACAGGCTCGCAAGGGAGCGGTATCGGAGGTCTTTAACAGACCTCCGGTTCCCTTGAGTGATTTTAAGCCGGGTTGAAGATGTTAAAGACCTCCGATACCGCTCCCTTGTGATCCGCGCGGCAACAGCTGCTGTGCGGCGGGGTCTGTTGTCAGATCCCGGCGCACAGCACTGAAGCCGCGCCCACCGCTGTCCGTGCCCTCTGACCCGGAAGAAGACAGAGAAGACAGAAGAACCGAAGAAGAGGAAAAGAAGCTGAAAGAAGAAAGGAAAGGTAGGAAAGTATTAAGTGAGAGTGGATTGTTGTATATGTGTGTATTAGTATATATGTGTGTATTAGTATATATGTGTGGATTGGTATATATGTGTGGATTGGTATATATGTGTGGATTGGTATATATATGTGTGGATTGGTATATATGTGTGGTTTGGTATATAT
>VKOC01006406.1:0-30907 GCA_009364415.1 Spea multiplicata
TGGTGTGTGTGTTTGGGTGTCAGTGTGGCAGAGCTTGTCCTTGTGTGTGTGTGTTTGGGTGTTGGTGTGGCAGAGCCTGTGTGTGTTTGGGTGTATGTGTGGCAGAGCCTGTCCTGGTGTATGTGTCTGGGTGTTGGAGTAGCAGACCATGTCCTGCTGTTTGTGTCTGGGTGTCAGTGTGGCAGACTCCATCCTGGTGTGTGTGTCTGAGTGTCAGTGTGACAGACCCAGTCCTGGTGTGTGTGTCTGGTGTCGGTTGGCAAAGCCTGTATGTTGTGGTTCGTGTGGCAGAGCCCTTCCTTGTGGTTTGTGTGTTGTTGTGGAGAGCTGTCTTGGTGTGTGTTCTGGTGTTTGGTGTGGCAGAGCCTTCCTGGTGTATGTGTTGTGGCAAGTGTGGCAGAGCGTGTCCTGGTGTGTGTATTTGGGTGTCTGTGGGCAGAGCCTTTCCTGGTGTGTGTGTGTTTGGGTGCTGGTGTGGCAGAACCTGTTCCTGCGTGTGTATTTTGGTTGTAATGTGTGGCAGAGCCCTGTCCTGGTGTTGTGTGGTTCGGGTTGATCTTGTGTGGCAGAGCCTGTCCTGGTGTGTGTGTTTGGGTGTTGTTGTTGGCAGGCCTGTCCTGGTGTGTGTGTGTGGTGTGTGTGGTTTTGGCGTGTCGGTGTGGCAGAGCCTGTCCTGGTGTGTATTTGGTCATCTGTTTCCTGGCTCTTTACTTTCTATAGGAATAAATTGAACTATTTAATTTTACTTATCCAGAAATAATACACCCTCCGGTATTTGTAGTCACTTCAGAGGACAAAACCTTCTATGCCCAGAAATCAGTGAGAGGAAAAGTTAAGGTTTTGTGTTATTTACTCTGTTTCAATCTGCATATTTTATTAAAAAGGATCAATGGCACTTAATTGTGGCTTCAGGCATCCCATGTATGACAACTTTTTTTTAGTTTATTGATTACTCCCAATCCCATCACATAAGATTCTATCTTGTATTATCTGCCAAGCACTGATGTCATCTTTATCCAGTACACATTGGTGCCAAGGAGTTAATATTCTGTCTTATTTATTTATTTCCATTATAATATTGCCACCAAAAGGCCCGTGATGCTCTTAATCCAGCCCTGCCTCCCGTGTGCGTCAACCATCTTAAATCCAGCTTTTACACACAGTGTGTTCCAGCCTTGTGCAGTTTTATTTGGCTAAACTTGTTTTAAATGGTTTGTAGACTGACTTAGTTTTACTGTTTAAGTAAATTAGCATTGATAGAATGAAATGTAAAAGTTGATAAAAAAAACTGTCCACTGCTTTTTTCATTATAGCCAAATGTCAACGATTTTCATTATCGATTAATATCGATTTTATTGATTAGTTGTTGCAGCCCTAGTTGTCAAAAAGATGAAAAGATATAAAATTAAATAATTTACAAAAATGTGAGGGGTGTACTCACTTTTGTGAGATACTGTACCTATTATGTGGACATAATTTATTACAATTTAAATTAAATATTAATATATATATTTAACAAGTGCATAGAGTGGCATTTTTAAGCTATTACTATTTTAGAATAAATCATTCTAAAAGAGCTCCCACCAACATCTATTCCTAACAACATATACATATTTGAGTGCTCTCATAGCTGTTTGAACAATTTTGCCCAGAGAGAAATAAAGGAAATGTTGGGAATTCTATACAGATGGATGCTTATGTCAAATGGTACTGTCATTTTAAAATTCCATTTAACACAATGAATGTGAACAGTGTAGTTGTCACAACTGCCGGTACGGGATCTGGTAGAAGTCTCAGTGAAGGGTCAGGTTCGGGATCAGAAACCTGCATCGAGAGGTAGGTGTAGGCACACCTAGATGCAGATGGCTGTCTGCTGCAGCTTTAGTCTTCTTCCTGTGAGCCATCTACAGGAACAGGACCGACAACAGACTGAGAAACTGGCATATGTCGAAGTCTGGGGAGACCAAGGTCAGGCAGACCAATGTCATACACAGTAAGTTCCAAAACATTTAGTATATAAATTGCCTGATAGGCCTCAGGTGTCTCAAGAACCAGTGACAAACTGGACATGGAGGAGACAGAAATTCCAGTAACCACAGAGCCTCCTGGTGGTGAGACCCATAGGTGCACGGTCTGCTCATGTCCCATGGTTCCTCACATTAGTTATGTAGCCAACAAGAGGAAAGGCTCTTGAAAATTAATTATGAGAACAAAGGACAGGCATGCCTAATGAAAAAAGCTTTTTATTTTAAAGCATTAGGTGCTGACGTTGGCACATCACATCTGTCCAGTGCTTCAGAATGAAGGAAAATTCCCTTGGAATAAAAACAGTAAAATAAGGTTAGTAGGAAGACCCAGTTTGTTGTTATATCAAACAACTTATTGGAAAGTCTGAGTAGAATTACAGTACTATTGTACTTATTATATGACTACTCATATATATATATATAGAAAAAAAAAATTGTTGTACCACCCCTTTTATTTTACTTTAAAGTTCTTAGTAAATGGGTATGCTATACAACCCAGTGCAAAAGTTTCTTTATAGAGTAACTGCAGGGTGAAGTTGTAAATGCTAAGTATTGTTTACAACAGGAATCAACCAGTGTCCCTATTCTACTTGAGCTTGTTCTAATGATGAACAAAACACCATGTTTGAGCTAATGTAGTTGACTAATTATAACTAATTATATTCTTTTGGTATTTTTTCCTTCGTAAAACAAAAATCAAGATTTTGTATAAACCAATTAAAAAGGCGTATTATTTTAAGGCTATTTAAAATCATGCCTGTTAAACTTAAAGAAACCGGTGCAGTCAAAGGCAGCAGTGTTGACAATAACCCAAAGTCTGAACATCAGATCTATCAACGAGCATTATATCTTGAAAGCAATGATTGATTACTTATAAATGAATTAACCTCCGAGTGGCATAGGGGCAAGCAACACCATGTTTTTGATTAACTCAGAAGTGCAAAGGATTTGTTTGATGTTCTTTGGAATGAAAAAGGAGTTTGAAACTTGTCAAAGATTATATACCTGTAGGAAGTCATACGCGGAGTATCATTAAGGCAAAGCAAATGTATAATACCTAGTGGTTTTAAAAATAGAAGTTGTGCAGCATACAAATTTTAAAGACATGGAAAGGATCACACATTGGTGCTTGGAATTGTGTATAAGAAAAAACTTGAACTAAGTCTGTTGGGCTGCCTATTAGTACTTTCCACAAACTGTGTGGCAACTCATAGTATTTCCATAGTCTTATTCCACGTCTAATAGTTGTGCTGGTTTCCTTCTGTGCCAGCATGTCATATGTTTGTTCACGTTATTATTAATTTGTATATTGTTAATTTGAGTGTTATTTCTGTATTGCTCCTTGAACCGGCGTTCTTTAAAAAATAATAAATAACACTTCCATTTTCCTTTTCAAGTGGCGAAGTGTAGAGGCAGGGTTATACACAGGGGTGGGGCTAGCTTTATCTAGGGTCAGGGCTAGTTCTAGGCAGCCCTTAATGGGAGGGAACTGGGCAAGTAACAGGAGAAAGTGGACAGCGAGTAGGCAGAACATGTATTGGGAGTGGGTCTGAAAGGAAGAAACCCACCCCGAGACACAAGGACACAAGGGCTTTACCTAGAGACTCTTGGTATGACCATCATCACGTATCTCAAATCCAAGTTCCAAACAATTAGCCCACACTAAAAGGTCAGAAAGGACGTATGGCAGAGAGAAATATGATAGCAAAAACAAATTTGTCTTACTTCTGAATCACAACAGGTAGTAACATTTAGGGTATTAATGAATCACCTTATATCTTCTGATCTCATCTACTGGCCATAGACATGGCCAGATGTATGCACAATAAAAAAGTGCAACTGTCGGCTGTCACAATTAGATTATTAGTAAAAAGAAAAACATTTATTTTCATCATTTGTCCTCAGTTTTAATTATTGTGCAAGCTTGCCTTAGTTATAATGAGCTAAATGTCTTGCATGATGTTGAGTTGACCTAATTGAGTAGAGCAAGATCAACAGTAAATAATGGATAAGCTGTATAACACTTCCTGTCACCCATTCACGTATAGATTTGTGCATTCACTCGGTCACTTCCTCCTCTTTCCTGTTCCCAATTCTCCTTTTGATATACGTCCCCTTTTCCAAGAATGTCTGCAGCTGTTCCTGCTGAGTGTTCTTCATTCAAGCACAGTGAAGCAACTATGCAAACAGAGGCTCACAAAGAACCCCTTCCATCTACCATCTGGTTATGTATTCCATGGAAATACCTAGTACTGTTGTTTGCCTTTTCCAGCGGTAGCACAATGACCACATGCCAGGCATCTCCCATTATATGAAACATGCTCTTCCTGTGATCGATGCAGTGACACCAGAAAAGAGCTTGTGTATATCACTGAAAAGCTTGTGTATATCTTGTTTAAAATACATAAATGCTTCACTGTACACAGAGAATGTCAATTCAATCCAGAAGTTCAAATGTGGTGTATTAATTTCCGATATAATACTGCAAATGTATGGATAAATATGATTGCTATTATGGGGCTTGCCTATCATTTCAGTGACCATGCTGCCATAATGCATCTGCTACCTTCACCAAATGCATTGCTTTGCATTCTACAAGCACAATTAATGCATTATAAGTGGCCGGTGTATCTCTAAGGAAAGGCTTTCTGATAGATAGATAGATAGATAGATAGATAGATAGATAGATAGATAGATAGATAGATAGATAGATAGATAATTTAGACTACAATGTTTCATTTTTTCTCTATAAATAATTAAATAAAGAAACACACCAGCCATCATATGTATTGTAATGCTTGTGGCAGCTGAGGGGTCCCTTTAGCATTAGCATTTGGGGGGTCCCCATTGCAAATTCATGGTGGGATGCTGCAGAAGCCCCCATATGCATATACATCTGCCTCTTTCATTGCCCATGCTCACTGAACACATCTGTACTTTTGCTTTTATTTTCCCAACAAAATAAAAGTGGGAAAATATTGCATATTATTAAATAACGTTTAAAATATGAAGTTATTCCACAAAACTTTCTAAATCTTTAAATAGTAATCTAATGTATTGGTTTGTCTTAGTCTGTCAATTCTAGTCATACACTTTGAATTTATGTATTGTAAGAAGCACTGCGTAAATTTTGGTATAATATATATAAAAGATAATAATAATAATAATAAATCATTCCGTATTCTTGAATCGACAAATTATCTTGAATATCAGAAAATGTCTCAATGGTTAAAGTAGACCTAAATACAGATGAAAAATGAACCCTTATATTTCTTAGTACAAAACTTTGTAAAACTGCAAAATGCATAATAAATTGTGAAATAAAAACTTATTCTGAACCCTTCCTAAATAATTATTGCATTGTTGTTTTGTGCAAGTGTAGAGATCAAGTTTCAAAATGGTCACATGCAACAGGAACATAATCTCTTAATCAGGTGTTAGTGACCCATTGTAAAGCTCCACAGAAACTGATGGTATTATGTAAAGCAAAAAATAATAATAGTGTGTGCATGAAGTGGACCTTTCAAGCCTTCAATCAGGTGGTATGGTGAAGGAAATATTAACAGCCATCAATAAGGTGAGAAAGTACTACTCTAGTAAATGTCTTTAAAAATAGCACTTAATCTATCAACAGAACCATTAAACTGATTACGTTTTGTCAACAGAAGCCCTGATAAAAATAGCATTTAGCCCAATTCAGGTACTTGCCACAAGTTTGGTGTTACCCGCAGTAGCAGTGGGGCACTAGTAACCACCCAAGATGTGTTATATGGTTGGATGATGGCAATGATAGATGCACCTCTAGGGTAGCATCCATGCTCTAATGCAACAGTGAAAAGCTGCATTTGCAATAAAATGTTATTAAAACACAGCCATTAAACCATCGCTCATAATACTCTTAAAACTAAGTACAGAACAAGAAGTCAGGGCCCCATTAGACTCTTTGGAAGCATGCAACTGTGAGATTAGCATTCTGTTATAAAGTTTTAATTCCTTTAAATCACTTGATGACATCATCACATAAATGGTTATTTTAAGACTAATAGTAGCCAGGGCTGGTAATCATACAAGCTGGGGTCAGTACATATATCAGCAAACTCAGAATCAAAGCCAGTAGTCAGGAGCCAGAAGAGAAGTCAGCGAGGCCACACACAGGAATACACTGAACAGCAAAAAATATACTTGGTAGCCTGGAACAAAGCTAGGGCAAGGGCAAAATGAGCCTTGCTGCTAAAATAGCCTGGACTTGGTAGGAAAGGCGATGGATGATAGCAACCAGGCAGCTGAGAACGAATGGAGTTGGTCATTATCAAACAGCTGAGTAACCCTGACACAGGGAAGAAAGGGGCTGCTCGTTAATAAGCAGGTGAGTAACCCTGACAGTCACGCTCTCTCACACTCTCACCCACTCTATCACAATCTCTCACGTCTCTCACACCCTCTCAATGTCTTCCTGTCTCCTTTTCCACACCTCCACTTCTTCTCTTGACTCTTCTTGTTATTCTGTCTTCATCCACTGCTCTTCGTGTGTTCTTTCTTTGTCAGTTTCTCCATGGACATGGACTCCCAGTTAACATTAGCAACACGGTGGAGCCTCCGTGCACACCCTCTCCCTCAAGTGGAGCAATGGGGCAGTGGCTTCGCCTCTTTGTGGAAGTGCACAGAGAGGCCAGAACAAGAGAAGTACAAGAGCAGGGCCTTTTGTTTTGTTTAAATATTAACTCAAGAAAGATAAGACTGATGGCAGCTGGTGTCAGGACAAGTTCTATTTTTTCTACATTTAGAGCATCAGTATTCATAGGAACTCTCCGGGTTTGATTTCTTCCTTAAGTCTCTGGGTGTTTCTTCTTGTCCAAGAAGGGGAGCAGTGTGACCACGCCCACTCACCACCCACAATTCTTTATTTTCTGATGCAGTTAATTCACAAGCATTTTCATGAAATGATTTTTTAAAATATTCCTAAATTATAAAAGCATAACAAAAAGTACAAGCAAATAAGAATGACAGAAATTAATAGGCAGAAAATATCGAGATTAGTGTTTGCGCATCTAAATTTATGTAGCATAAAGTATTAATTAAATTTTATTATAAGGAATAACTTTTGTTTTATTTTATTATATATAGAATCTGATAAATTGTTTTTGGTTTTATTTGGATTTATTAGGAGAATTGAAAGAGAAAAGAGATAACTAGACTCATACGGTCACTTGTAGAGAAATCAAAATTCAATAACTGACAGTTTTATTAGATCTAAAATTCATGTTCTGTTTTTAGGTTATTACGGGTTTGATACATTATGGGTTATACTAATACATTACATAAAATAACTCTCAACCTTCATGTACCTTCGTTACATGTGTAATATACGGTATGCCCATTACTCTAGCATGTTAAAGATAAAATCATCATCAAAACAGTTTACTGGGGTTACTCAAATAAGTCTAATGAACCATGTTCTTGAAAGCTATGATTAAAAGAAGATTTTCATATAATCATCAATTATTTAGAGTTTAGTATATATGGAGTGTTTAAAGAATTAAACAGGACCAAATATCTCATGAAAACTGGTAAACCAGTTGAAGGATATAAATGTGAGCATCTGAAGACAGAATCGGGCAGCTGGCACCAAGGCCTTCACAATATCAAAGATGAGCTGTGACTTTTCTATGCGTGATAAATACTCATAATGTGGATGTAATTAGAGTAGCCATAGTTTTTTGACTCTACATGATTTTTACTCCCCATTAAGTTATCTTTTGCCCTGTTTTTAAGATGCTCCAAAATCTTATCTTCAGTGAGGTGTAACCATAGTATATATATATCGCCAAATAATTACACTGACTGAAAAAGCATATGCTAAAGTTAGATTTGATGAATTAATAGTTTAAGATTGTAGTTAGCAGGCTGTTTGCTATGGTGAGGAGGAGATATGGCTGTAGGAGGCCAGAGAGGTAGGGGATCAGGACAAAGGAATGTGAAAATAGGTAAATGCCAAAAAGAAGCAGTCTCCCCAAAATACCTATTTGGTACATACACAGGAAAACATGCATAATTATACATGCATAAGGAACTTGCCTTAGTTTGGCTTGAGATGGTAGTTAGCAAATTGAATCCATAAATTTATTGAACCAGTATTGATTTTAGCTTCCCATATAGAGTACACACACACATATATTATTATTTTTTCTGTATATGTGCACACTGACGTAGAAAGGCCATAAGTAAAAAAGTATTCATTTTGCCTATAAAACATATGTATAATGTCTGAACTAAAGACTTTCGCTTTTTTACTGTTTCTGCCCTTGCATTGTACTTAACTGGGGATCTAACCTTTTTGTCATTTATGTGATCAAAGTACTTGATGTTCCCCTTGTGGTTATCGATACATTCTTTAGCTGCCCTTGCTTTCTGACCCACTCAGGCATTCCTACACAGGCGTTTTATCATTAGCATGACAGACGCCATGTCCTAGTATTCAGTAGATTTCAACTCAAAATGAGCACATTAGTGAAAGACTTATAAATCTAGTCCAAGTGGTTAAATATTAACAAAATGTGGTTAAAAAATACAAAAGAATGTAAATGTAAGAAAATAATCTGTTTATGGTATTTGAGTAACCGAAACTAACACTGTATCTGGTTCTTTTTGTTAATTTAAATATATAGAGGCCTAGAAGATGCCAAAAATGAAGACACAAGGTTAGCAAAACATAATTATATCAACATAACAATTCATACTTAACTTAGATTACATGCCAAGTGATACAAATGCCGTATGGTTTTCAGATGTTGGCTGGGGAATTTTGAGGAAAAAACAGGAGGATTTCAATATGCCTTTTTGATGATTTGGGCAGTAATGTTGTTTATGGAAAAACTGATTCTGAACAAGTGCCCCGAATACCCAATAGGCTAAGGCCTGTCCTGGTCAGTAAGAAGCGGACGTATTTTAGAAATGCGATTGACGCCTGTCCTTTAACTGATCAGCCAAAAAATAAAAGTAACGCCCCCGAGGACTTCGATTGAGAAGAAAGGAATCAGCATACTTGGGCCACATTGATCCTTCCTAAGTTTCCCCTGAATGAATTAAGCTTTAATAATAGGGGGTCACCTGACTGAGCACATACCTGACCTCATAGACCAAGAAAGGTACAACCTGTGAGATGGGCAAGACCTGCAGAGAAGGAAGGACCTACAGCCATGGGTCAGGTTCCAAATTAGCTAATCTATTAAGCATGTCAGCATGTCCCTCATTTTATCCTTGTCTACAGTGCTTGATTTCAGAGGGCTAGACCTAGGAGAAGGAGATGAAGGTCTAGTGAACAGCATCCGGAAATATTGCCTTCCTGCTTGAGGCTGAAAACTTCTTGTTAATTCTGCTGTCAGTGTAGGAAAATAGTCCAAGCTTGATGGACAGTGAGGCAGTGATATCTGACCCTGGAGCAAGCGAACAAGAAGCATCTTCTTGGTCTTCTTGGTCTAACTGACGCAAAATATCTACAAATAATTATAGAAAGGAACCTAATCAGAACTAACTTATGTCTGTATATACTGCCTAGGTTAATCAATAATAAAATGGGCTCTGCTATAGTGAGAGTTGGGGTGGCCTTTGCTAAAAAAAGTGAGGCATGAATCACTAGCTTGAGGGATGTAATCTCTGACGAGGAGGGTAATCATTTAATGTAGGAAGGTGGGCATTTGAAAGAGGCAGAATAACTATGCGGTAATGTAATACATTTGAGATCTCTGCTACTACACCAAATACCAACTTCCCTTAGTAAAAAAAAACAATGATGAGAAGGGCTACAACATACTATGAACTGCTTGTCAAATAGCAATAGTAGCAGTGGCTGGTGAGCTAAGAAAAAGGACATAAACTTGACGTTATACAGAATGATTTTAATTAGACATGACACATAAACAAAGGGTAGCCCGACCAGCTAAACGAGACCGAGATGACAATCGCTCAGAAATTGACTTTGGATATCTAATGGGCAGGGGAAATGCAGCCACACCTGAAAGGCACATATATAAAACCACAAAACATACCAAAGGAAGATGCATACAGATAAACTTAAACCTAAAATTGGCATAGTGATATAGGTAGTGAGATAAGAGATAAATGTAACATTTTGGTAAAAAGCAAGAGGAGAATTAACAGGTACCTTAGGCTGCCAATAGCCCTAGAGAGATTGTCCGTCACAGTGTTTCATGTACAGGAGACAACATTGCAAGACAATGTTCACACCACAACATTAAACTAGCATTAAATAGCAGTAACACTTAACAAAGAACCCTAAGAAGGAAATGAATAAAAAACATCCAACCCTACACATACCTTGTGGAAAACATATTGCACCAGGTTTACATAAATAAATCGGACGTTATAGGTATGAACTATTACTGCAGTAATTTAGTGTATTAAAACTGTAAGAGTATTGTTATGCTAAAGAACAACACCAATCATATTATTCAAAAAACATAGGGATTCAGAAAAGGATACATAATAGTATAAAACAGATTACAAAGTCAAATAGGTATAAGGCAGAGGTGGTGATCCCCCCCGAATCACCAGGTAACCCCAACCGAGCCTGAATTATGATGTATATCCTGGATTTGTCTCCCAGCTGCCACAACACTGAATAGCCACACGAGACGCTGCAACGTTTAGCTGATGATTACTAGATGAATTGGGAAAGAATTTCTTAAAAGATACAACACCATTAGAGTTTGCTTAAAGGTGCAGTTCCACATTTGATTTGAAACTTTTGTAAATAAATGCAGGATTAGAAACATTATATCTAGTACTGCCGAATGTCCAAACCTTTTACAAAAATAATAATAATTTAAAAATTTATGTAATTGGAACTGCAAACAACCCCATAGTTGTGCATATCTGGAAAGATAAAATAAAGCTTTTCCAAGCCATCTGGGATTTGGAGACTGAAAAAATTAACATTCAATAATACAAAACCCAATGTTCTTTTATCCTGTAATTTATAGGCACACAAAATATATATATTACTATATATATTGTTTTTTGTGCATGCATCGTTTGGCTACAACACAACCTCTGGTCCTTGTGTTAAATCTTTCACACTAGTTCAGATTCAAACCAAGGAGAAAAAAATAAATGTTTTCAAGTTTTTCAATGTTTCAAGTGTTAGAAGTTTCTATCCAGCAGAATAATTTCTCCTAAATGCAATTTACAACTTTGAAGATTAACAACAACATATTCTTTGTGGCATGTTATTTTGCTGTAATTTTTCTACAATTAATTTTAGAAATGGAAATATATGTATGGTTTTATGTAGATATATGCACCCATTTCCATTAGGAAAGCCTGGTAGCTCATTTTTCACCGTCATAGCTCTCATCTTGCATGCCCTTAGGGAAGAGTTTCTGTATATCCCAGAAAATTGAACCTTTTATATACACAAAGTATTTTCAAATGAGATGTTTATGTGTACCAAGATTGTGGCTGGATAATCCTTAAAAAATCATGCTTTCCTTTATGTCACCATTTAGACATTATTAATCTGCAGTAGTCTTATGCACAGATTCATTGCTATGAACACATATATTTATCTTCTTGTGCCAAAAAAATGTACATGATGTGCTATTTACACTTCCCTTAAATAAGAAAATATGTGAATGTTTGGGAAATGGGAATGTGGTAAAGAACCATTCAAATTATTGTTATAGTTATCCTTAAGTGACATTTTTTTCAAAGCAAATGCTCTGAGAAAAATACCCCTTGTCTAATACTCGAGGTTGTCTTATCATCAGACCTCAAATAGAGGTCTGACTATAAGACTAAGATCAAGAACCCCTGCAGTGCTGCAGGGGACTTGGATCCTCCTCATTACACAAAAGTCCACTGGCTGCCCCACTAGACACCAGGGAGTCTGGAGCACAGGGGACAAGTCTGGGGATACATTGGTAAGCTCAGTAGAGAGGGCATATAGGGGTATATGGTTATCGGGGCAGGTGCATAACTGGGGTCAGATGTGCATAATTGGGGGACAGGTTGGCAAATAAAGAAATAAGAAACAAGAAATGCATTTTTCTCAATAATCGTTTTTATTAAATATGAAAAAATAGTTTACATGTGTATTAATATTTACTAGTAAAACTTTTTTTCCTATAGGATAGTCTTATTCAGGCTTTTCTTTTTCCTAAAGTCGAATAGTTCAAATTTTGGGGGTCGTCTTATAATCAGGGTCATCTTATAATCAAGCAAATACGGTAGCAAAATATCATCACGAATAACACCATAGTTGTCACAATTCTAGACAAATTGTGAATTATAGCCAACATTAGAGCTATTGTATTGTCATGAGGCATGTTTGTATCCCATAAATAGGGTTAGATGAGAACTCCTATTTTCATACCCCCAAGAATCCTGTTTCAGCTGTGCTACCGATCCCACCCCACTGTCCCTTTTCGCATACAGTGGTGATCATGGGCTAGTCTGCCCCTGAGCCTACAACGAGCTGCCAAATTGATCAATCACTGCTCCCACTTAGCCACCTTGCGATGTTATTGAAGCAAAACACAACAATATGGCATCAAATGCTGGAATTATGCTTCAAAACTTTGCAAGGTGGCTGGATTATAAGGGTGGTATAATAACAGAAGGCATAATTCTAATACTACATTAATTAACGTGCATTATTACTGGTTTACATAATACATTATAAACCATTAATTGTTATTCAGTGTATTATTTATTTAAGCGTGAGTGCTTTGAGCAAAGTGGCATTATAGCTCTAGACATACATCCCCTTCAGAAATTTTGGACAATGCTATGTTGGAACATTTTGGGAAAGACCCTTTTCTATTCCAGCATGACTGTAAAGTCAACCATAAAGACATGGTTTGATGGGCGTGGAAGAACTTTACTGGTTCACACAGAGCCCTGAACCTCAACCCCGTCGAACACTTTTGGAATGAACTGGAATGGAGATTGCAACCCAGGCCTTCTCGTCCAACAGCAGTGCCTGACCTCACAAATCTTCTACTGGATGAATGGGCAAATATACCTACAGAATAGGTATAGAAACCCTACCCAGAAGAATGGAAGCTGTTACAGTTGGAAAGGGGGGGACAACTACCTATAAATGTCTATGTATTTAAAATGTGATTTTATCAAAATCCCTGTTGGTGTAATGGTCAGGCATCGCAATACTTTTATCTATATAGTGCATGTATACCTTTTAATTATAATTATTATTACCTTTGATTTATTTAAAACTGTTATCATTGAGCATTATGGGAAGAAATCTAATCAAAAGCCAATTATTAAAGGGTACTCCCACCTTTCTTCTCCCCAGTATTTGTATTGCCAGTAAGGTACCTAGCAACATATGCTAAGTAGGTTTCTGTTACCTAAAGCAGGAAAATTGTAAAATCGTCTTGAATGGGCGTTCTTTAGTTCCTGTTGTAAATGCAGTATTTATTGTTCGCTACTGCTAAGTGTTACCTTTCTTAGCCAGACTTTGAACACTAAGGGGCGCCGTAAGTGAAGCCAGAGTATTGTTGCAAATAAAGGTGCATTTTGCTATTCTTGTGACAATACATGGCTTATATAAGTAAGTTTGACACCATCTACAGCATAAATAGTTACACAATTATGTTGTACACTTTGGTACACTGTTCCGATCTCCAAAAGACCAGCCTAACAAATAGCAGAAATCATGGATAGGAGAAAAACATAAATAAATGCTAAAGATACTACCCTTGATATGTTGGCAAAAAATATTTATATATATATATATATATATTATTTATAACTATTGACACAATAACTAACGGTTATCAAAGCAGGCATAAGTTCCCTTTTAAAAGCAGCAAAGGCAATACAGGAAGGCTACACAATTAAATTTGGCTAAACGTAGGTCTCAAAAGAAATAGTCACGTGCCTGGATTTAAAATAAATAAATAAATACTTCCCCAGGATAGCACTGCAGCAACCCGATATACACTCCTCTCAGTGTTCACAAATAGCTATAGCAAAAATAGGGGCCCATGTACATAGAAGGGAAGAAAATAAATATAATAGTGTAATACTATTAATTAAATCATAAGAATATATAAGTGGTGTGAATGCACTCACAAACGGTGCCGATGTAAGAGGCTCTTCAGAATATCAGTGATAAAAGGATCTTTATTTCATCAATAAAATCTATAAATAGATAAACGACCACTTATATATTCATATGATTTAATTAATAGTATTACACTATTATATTTGTTTTCTTCCCTTATATGTACATGCACAACTATTTTTACTATATCTAAACGTAGGTCTTTCAGAAACTCCTATGTATCAAATATCATTGTCTTTCAATTTCTCTTTATTGTAAACTTATTGTAAACATTGTAAACATAATAGTTCTGCAAAAGCGGGACATTAAAGTGTATGTGATTATTTAGTGGTTTTAAACAGTGTGAAGAAAATTTCAATTAAATGGGAATTAAACTTAAAATAAACCAGAGCACACTCAAATTGTTTCATTTTATTGAATTTCAAAGTAGTAATATACTGCTAATCTTTTTAATGTATTTCTAAATTTACTAGCACAATGTTTATAAAAATGGTCTATATAAATGTGTTACATATACAGTATATGAATGAGTATTGGATTCTATATTGCATGGATTCCAGTGTATTTCAATGTTTGGAAATATAGACATGCATTGATTATTTTTATTGTAGTTAAAAAGTTAAACATCTGCCTCATTTTTTCATGGTTTAAAATACTGATAGAGAATTCCCAACCCAACTGGGACATAGTAGGCACCACAGGGAGTGTAATTCAGGGTGTCAGTAAGAGTTTTTACACATATTTCAATTAAGTCATTATCGGTGTGTGTAGATTTTTTTGTTGTATTAAGATGGCCCATTAATTATTTTGATATAATCTCTTTGTAAAACCGGGGGCATGTCATTATGATAAATGTGAACAGTGATCAATAGCGCTTTGGAGGATGTGTGGCAGAAGATCATGCCCTGGTCATTTACAGATCTAATAAAATCAAGCTGTGGGAATGTAGAAATTAAAGGGGGGTTATTATCACTTTCACAAGTAGACAGGAGAAAAAAAAGAACAATTTTCAGTCAACAGGGTGAATATGTATATGTGCTAGACAATCCCTCTTCAGCTCTGGAAGGAATGTTGAAGTTATCAAACAACCTTTTAATTTATAAGAGCATATGTACCAAGATCTAAAATTACAGAAACTGCATTATGATGATATTAGTTGAACTTCATGTACTTTTTTATGCCCTTAGTTTATTATTTATTGGGAAAAAAAAGATTTATAGCAAATTTTGTAACTTACTCTAGTTTTATAAAAAGTGAGACTTCTAGTCAGCTAACATGCTATATACTTGTAGGATTTCTAAGACGAAATGGATCTCATAGCATTGGTCCTATAGCAAACAGTAGCAAGGAGTTTGCTATAACTTTTAATGGGCCAGTGTTCTCAGATGTTGGGTCACACAAGCTTTGATGACTTCAGAGTTACACCCAAATAAGTTACCTGTGAGGTCTCGAAAGCTTATGTGACTCTATGTTTACTGTAAGAATGTTGTTCCGCTATAAGCTTTCGCTACCTCCCTTAGATTAGCCGTGGTTAGCAAATTTGCCACCAGTGTGTTCAGCAGATTGTGTCTTAGTAGAAGTTGAAGAATGGATTTAAGGTTGATGTATCACTTAGATTGTTTTTGTATTCCAACTCCATCTGCTGGAGTGGAAATGTTTCCAATGCTAGGCCTAGGGTTTCTGACGCCCTACACTAACTATGTCTCTGCTCCTCTCTTGTGTGAACTTGCTTACAGCTCAAAACCCTAGCAAGCCACCTGGTTTGGTACATAAAAAAAGCACTTTGGGATGTCAAAAAGCTTCATCTGTGTCAAATATTTTTTCAGGTCATTAAAAAAAACAATAAGTTATTACCTAATTTCTAAACTCTGTCCATTTGAAATGTAGCTTAATATTAGGTATTTACTAAACAGCATTTCTACAGAACCCATTTGTACTGTTGGATACCTATATATTTTTATTTTACCCATCTTTCATCAGTTTGGGCATTGAATGCCAGAGATCAGAGCCCTTCTTCAGAAGCTCTGCTTCATGTCTCTCCAACTACTGTCACCTTCACCTCTCTCTATCTTTCCTACATGTAACTACATCTACTTTCTTTGCACAGCTAAAAAGTGAAAGGGGTCAAATGGGATCAAAAAAGAACTATTAAGCCGCAAATGGTACACACAACAAAGCAAAATATCAGAGCACGCCAAGCAAATACTATTTAAAGCACCTATCTAAGGCATAAATATTGGGGATTCCATCACACTATAATGGTGCCAGTTTTAACCTTGGGTAGAACAAGGAGCTTTAAATATAGAAACTATTGGGTTCCTCTGCTTGTACAATACCTGGCCACATCCTACATACTTTAAGTAATGCATTTAGTCATACTAAAAGCTGTTAAGAAGCTGTTTGGAGAGATTCTTAAAGCTCTTCTTCTTTTGGGGGAATGAGAGACAGGTAAGGGTGGGCTAGTTGCATGTAAGGGTTGAGCTAGCCTTTCGTGCGAGGGAACTGGGGACACATAAAAAGTGGAATGTGTACACACTGCACCTCTGCCCAGAGAAAGAAGAAACTGGCCTTGAGAGTAGTGCTTCACCTGGACACTCTGGGAGAAAACCAGGGAGTGTGTGGGTATAATTCTTATGCATGAAAGCTTAGAGTGCTTAGGCAGCTGAGTGCCCTCCTCCCCTGGAAATCTAGGCCCTGTGGAAGTATTTGGCTTCCAATGAATGCTAGGCAGAAGTGTAATTTTGTTCAGCGCACTTTATTCCGTGCCTGCCTCATACTTTTTTGGACAATGCATTGTCCAGCATTCTGGTGCTTCAGAGTCCAAGGTAGTGCATACTGTTATTTGCATCCTGCAACATGAACTAACATGAACACATCTTGCTAATGAAGATTCCACTGTGGGGGGTATTAATGCAGGATGTAAGGTTAGCTTAACAACTTTTAGTGCTGTTAGAGCCTTTGCATTCCCTGTTTAACACTTTCTTCATTTAATTTTAGAACAATATAATTGTAATTAAAAATGATGGGATGACTCCAATACACATTACGGAAGGGTAGGACATCCAAAAAAGTACATTGTGGTTATAAGGACCCACCTAGGACCTAAGCTCAGAGGGAGGAACCGTAGATTGAAAGAATTGGCCACGAGCTGCGATATCCACAGTAGGCACCAAACGTAAAGGTCGGTACCAGAGAGCAGGAGTGGGAAGCAAATTACTGGAGCCAGCCATAGGAGCACGAAGGACAATCCAAAATGCAGGGTGAAATACAGGACAAAATATCAGAAACAGAGGTCAAGTAAGAGGGTAGTAACAGATAATCCAGAGAACACAAAGTTGTAACCGGGTAGTCGACAACAGGGGAAAGGGAGCAGCCACATACACAGGAGGCAGGAACAGGGTCAGTGTAGTATAGTGTAGTATTCTAGAAGTCCTTATTAGTGATAAGTATGCATCAAATGCACTCACATTTGCCCAAAAGAAATCAGACACTTCAGGGGATCCTGTAGGAACTTGCTTACGTAGAGGAGATTTTTGAGATCTCTAGTATTTGCTCATAAGGTAAGAACAGAAAAAAAGGACAAAGAGCAACACAATAGTGAAACATTGTAGGAAATCTTGATTATTTAAATATGCATCAAATGCACTCACGTGCCAGCAGCTTTCTGGCTGAGCCAGAAGCCTTCTCCATGCTGCAGGAGAAAGCGTCAGGGCAGGGAGACCCAGTGTGTAGCACGCATTTGGGTACCCACTGGAAAGGTAAGTTTAGTTTGTGACAGTGGTATTTTATGTATACGGATATATGTGTAAGGAGAACGTGTATGTATATAAGCAGGGGTAGACATTCTCTGGCTGAAGCCATACTCATGCCACTGATGCCATACCTCACGTTGAAGCCTCACCTCTAGTACTTGAATTACAATATCAAAGAGTTTGTTAGTTTGTATATAGTGTATATAGTGTTGGAGAGCATGTCTGCATGTGTATTAGTGTAGAATTTTTAGAGTGTATGTGTGCCAGTGTTTTGAGTGTGTGTGGTTTTAGCATGTGTGTGTTAGTGTATGGTGTTAGAGCGTCAGGGTTGTACCTAGGGTTAGTGGTGCAGGGAAAAAGGAGTAGCTGAAGAAACAGTGTGTATATGCATGTATGTATTTATGTCTATGGTATTTGGGTGATTGTGAATTATTGTATGGTGTTAAGGTGTTACAGCAAATTTATGTGTAAGTTACAAGGCTCACAAGATATCTTTGTCAGAATAAACTTATATCCATTTGTTCACAATAAATAGTTATCTGTGGTCAGTTTGTTGGTGTGATATGTAAGCAATGTTAAAAATACATTAGCCAGATGGTCATCTTATAATACAAATTAACTAGCCAGTTAGTATAATTATGTCCGTGTATGTTTTAGCCTTACATTAATAAACATATAAAATTAATTGGCCATGAATACCTCTTTTTTTAATCAGCGGCCTAGTTTTCAGATCCATACAAGGGCCCAAGAAATGTTTAATTTGTGTATATAAATATGTATATATATATATATATATATATATATACATACTCATTTATACAATACAGAAATAAGTAATGTATTCAGCTAGCACTTGATTTCAGAGAGCAACAATATCCACCTCATAAGAAAACATAAACAACAATACAAAAGCTGAAACAATCATGACAGGTCGAGACTGGCCATCTGACACAACGTCAGCTGACAGCGCCACACACTCACTCGATAAGCCGCTCCAGCTGGATATGGCAGCCACACACTGCATGAGCACAAAAAAAGCTAGCGGCCCAGCATATCCAGCCGCTGGCCACATTTACACTTTAATGTGCCAGGGACGCCTCGTCATCGCCATTCTGGCCCTGATGCATGAAACTTTCTAACCCAAAGCCAGACGCTGCTTGATATATATTATATATATATATTAAGACTTCTACGCCAAAAACATGCATATTGTTTTTGGTTTTAAAAAATTTAACCCGTAGACTATATTTAACAAAGGTTGTTATGGGTGACTAGCAGGTAAACATCACTTAAAAGTGCTTCCGTCTTTTATGAATACAGATTAAAATAACAAATAATCTTTTTTTTCCACAATCACCCTGTATTTTGAATCCTACTCATTGTCACTTTCCTTGACTCTTAACATTCTTCTTCTTGTTACTTTTGACTTGTTTCCTCTTTGATATTCCTTTTCAGTCTTTCAAATTTTCTTAACCTTCCCTTCTGCCATTATCTCTCTGCATGACTTCTTCCTAACCCTCATCCTACATGTCGTTGACCTTTCTACCTATGCTATCAATCTGTTGCCTCCGATGCCCATTAGATGTTTTTTTCCTGTCAGGGACTAGTTGAATGAACATAGTATGAATGTATATTGCACTCACATGCTGGCAACATACTAGAAGATTAACTTTGTTGTGTAATACAATGATTTTTAGCGTTTAGATGGGTTCAGGAAGAAAGAGACAAGAGGGCCACCTGCCAGTCCTGCAGTTTTGACCATAGGAACCAGCAGGTCAATTTGATGATGCATAAAACAATTATAGGCAATTGAAACAAGGAAAAAGTGCCCTGATATCAAATAGATAACAGCACAAAATGTAATATGAGATAACTGGATGAAATAAGAAGCGTGTGAACATAGGGGAACATGAACCACTTTTTGGATTTGATTTGGATTTGTCCCCAAAAACAATCATATACAGATTTAGTCCTGTGTATATGTATATGGTAACTCTCATTTTAAATTAACTAAATCTCATTCTTTGTGGACAATTCTGGTGTTATCTGAATGCAAATGGTGCCATTGTCCGCTGCATTTAGCTCTGCCGAGCTGAGGCCTATTTGTTTTAAATTGAGGGTATGGCTTTGCATTTGAACCACTAGCAAACTGGAGGAGCAGCTCATGATATACTTAACAAAGAATATTAGCTGCCAGATTTAATAGGCTAGTGAACATTAGTGAAGTGGTCACAGCCATTTTGATCATCAGTCCATTTACAACCCCAATACCTGCAGCAGTCAACACATAATGTGGGTTGAACACTAATGGAAGGTAGAAATGACATTGTCACAATTCCAATGTAAATTTTTCAAATAGGTTTGTAAAGGTCTTCTAATTCATTTTTAAATTATTTGTACAAAATATTGTAAAATTTCATGACCAAGAATCCTGGCATTCTTTCCATCTAATAAACAGCGTATTATTATCAATTGGTGAAAACAAAAATATGACTTTCAGCAGCTTCAGAATTATCACATAATTCGTATAACAAAGGTTAAGGTAAGCCTACAGTTTGTGATTCCTGTAGTCAAATATAATTATCCAGCAAATGTTAAACAGTACTCTGCTGTTTATAATATAATAAAATACCAGGATCCCATGTGGAACACTGCAAGTTATATAAAAAAGTACTAAACATAAAATACGAATAATAAGGATAAATAATTAAATAAGATAGCCGGGTGAGCCAGTATGCCGAGATTGAAGGAGTGCAAGCCAGAGCCGAGCATGTTTAAAATTTCTTCACTTAGCATTAAGGTGCAGATGTTTGTAAGGGTTTAACAATGAGCTGAGCCCTAGGTCTGGTTCATCATGACTTGGCTCATGCTGTGCCACCATAAGTTATCCCACCTCTAGCCAATAAACAGGAAAAGCATAATTATACATGAACATGTATTTGTGTTTGGTTTGCAGTGAGGGTTACCATATTAACTAAAATAGTGGCCAACAATAACGAACATCAGCTATCACAAGAAAATGAAAGCATAGGACTATATGGCCACACTGATTAATTAATGTTTTTCCAGACAAGTGTACATGGCCAGAATGACTGTGGCACATAGGATATCCAGGATGAGTTTGTAATCAGACTCTGGTGCCTATTTAGCCCCTAAACAGTTGGTCAGTGCCATATTTGTCCACAAACAGCTTCTCGGTACCCTATCTTTGTCCTTAAAAAGCTTGGCTTCTGATGTCTATGTTCAGCCTATTTAGCCTTCCCCTTTTTTTCTGATATAGAGATAGAGACCATAATCAGTGTTTGTTGTAGTCTTAGATTCAGAGCCTCCAAGGCTAGATACCTTTGAAAGTCACCAAGTGTTTTGGGTTATTATAGTAATAGCCCTCCTGGAGAATCTTCAAGATTAATGTGCAGTGTTGATCATTCAATCAGTACATAAGAGTTCTAGTATGTGCTTGAGTTTTAAGTGGAGCTGCCACATCTGAAATGGAGTCATAATTAAAACAATTACTGATAACATCTATTACTTATGTTTTATAAGCGAACCAGTTTGTTAGTCTTTTCACCCAAACAATTCACCTACTTTTGCATGGATAAAACCACATTTTGGAACTATAGGCACTATAGTGAATAGTAATTTCCGTCAAAAACAACACTTAATTGACTCAGGATGTATACAGTATTTGTACTGAAGAGACTCATTATTTTGTGGATAAATGCTCAGACTATGGGGGTGGTCATCAAATGCCTTTCACTCTAGTCATAGCCTGAATTTTGTATAATTGTATAATACAAGGCATATAGTATTATTTATATAGCACAATTTACTCAGTGCTACTTGCAATACTAATTTTCAAGGGGTATGAAAACACTAGCACTACCAAAATATCACAAACTGGTTAGGTCAAAGGACCCAGCTCGCAAGCTTACACTCTACAGGGAATGTGGTATAGAGAAACATGGAGTTAAAAACCTGCTTAATTTAAGATAAATGGCACATGGCATCTTTATTAATGTAGGTGTTCAATGAAGGTAAACACACAGTTCAAGGTGAAACAAGCAATATACAAGAAAATATATATTCGTTACTGTGTGAGATCTGTAATTCAAATTACCCAAAGCTTAAAGTATGAAAGTATGGTAAAAACAGTACAGAGAAATAAAAATAAACCCTATGCCCCTTTTCACTCTAAATCAGTAAGCACTCATCCTGGGCGGGAGTCACAAGCAGTATCAGTTACAGGGAGCCTCCTTATCAAAGGACACATAGTGCACCCAATTCAGTAAGGAATGCTGATCTGGTCTTCCTCAAACAAATCTTTTCTTGGATTTGTATAAATCACTGACTTGACCTAGGATCCCCTTAGCATGGTCTTGACTTAGGAGGGAAATTGATAAAAAGATAAATAACCCCGTTAGCACAAATGATTATTTTTATATAATTATTATGATTATAATTATCTTTTATTGATATGGCGCCAACAGTTTACGCAGCACTTAATACAATACATATATTCAAGGGGTATGACAAGACAAGAATTGACAGACTAAGACAAACCGACGCATTAGGTGGATAGAGCCCTGCTCGCAAGCTTACCATCTTTATAGTAAAGGTATTACTGCAAATAAGGACATATATTGATAAAATAGGTTAAGACACCTTCCTTGACATGGATCTAGCTTGAGGGTTATAGCTACTAAGTTCTCAGTACAATTAGGCCAATTAGTTTTTTTCCATGGGCCAACATTACCTGCCTGCACTTCATGGTACAATAAAGTGTAAAAAATCAAAGAAGACTGTGTTGTTTTAAAAACTTTTTGTTTATAAGGCCCGATATTGGGATGTCTGAGCATCTGGAGAGCACTATGCCATAATGCCACAGATTCTGGAGTACCAGATTTTGCCTGTACTTGGCAATGTAGTGCTGCCATTTTATTTTACATACGAGTGTAGCTCTTTAGTCAGTCTGATCTAGCTGCACTTGTTAAGACAGCTCAGTCTCTGAGAAATCCTGCTGATTTAGTACGTAGCCTAGGGGTTTAAAATTCTGTTGTTAAAGGTGTTCTACTGTGAAATCAGCATTTGTTTCCATGCATGCCCTTCCCCCATAATTGATGCGCTTAAAAAAAAAAAGATACAAACCTATCAAGGTCAACCTTTGTTGGGCCTCTACCATGTTCGCTCAAAACAAGACAAACAAAAACCTCGGTGGAGTGATTGTCTAATTGTCTCTCTAGCGGGGGAGGGGATATACCATTCGGAGCTACAGCAATAGTGTTAAATGGGATCTTGCATTTTGTTTAGCTGGTAGCATTTGTCTTATTAACTCTCTCACTCTCTCTGATGTTCAACCTTTTCCCCTTTGGCTACTGTTAAACTGGGCACTCACCATGAGTCGGCACCAGAAGTTACAATGTATGGAATGAAACTAAGGTGATGGGTATTTATTAACCCTATGAGAGTTGGAGGCGTATGCAAAACACTGGCATTACATTCACAGCCAGATACGCCTTAAGGCATAGATTCTCATAGACTATTTCCAGGGGATACATTTTTATGATTCTAGCATTCGACCATATCATGCTCTGCCCTGCCCCAAATATTGTTTTGTTGTGCATTTGATTAGGGTTCCCTATCAACATTTCATCATGTTACCAATCATCACATGATATATGTGGCATATATGTGGTCAGCAACATGTGAAGATTAGATGTGTCTTGGAAATAATAGCCAATATAACAAATGACACCTGATGCTCATCTACTAACATGTATAGTCTTGGGGTGCATGCCCCTTGCCAGACTATCCATTACATATTGGATGTTTGGGGCGATAGAGACCTGACCTTCACCCACTGGCCTATTCCTACATACGTCAAGAGAGGGGAAGTAATACTACACATTCCAAAACAGGCCTGTCCTTACTCTCTTACATAATACTCTGTGCCTAATGGTACTGTGTATTATTAAACAGAGAAAATCACCAGACATTTTCAAACCGATGCCTGAAAAAGTCCTGCATAGCATCCTGGAAGTCTTTAGTGTCCTCGTAAGTCTTTACTGTTAACCTTCTCTTACATTTTCGTATTATTTTATACTCCTCTATTTATCAGACTCATCTTATCCTATCTCTTTTACTTTCATTTTTCTCTTAATCTTCACTTTTACATCCCCTCTTTGTAAAAGCTACCTGTTCTACTGTTATTGCTGCGAGAAGCCTTGCTCTACAGATTAAACATTATTAAGAGTGACCAAAACACAGAAAAGACAGAACTGACGTATTTGAAGGCGTCTCAGAGCTTTTAGAAATCTAAATTGAAAAGATGATCACTGAAATTGCATAGATCAGAAAAAATAATCTTTAGCCTTTCTTAATGCTAAATAAAGGAGTAATAAAACAAGAACCCATTCTCCCCATTGCACTGCGTCTGAATCTCAAATATTGTCTTTTATATGGAGTGGAATGTTCCTGAACATGATGATAAAATGTGAAACCTTTCAATATACTTTGTAAAGCTATAAGTCAAGTTGGCAAATTAGAACATAAAAATAAAAAGACAAACTGTATAAAGGACATTGTAAAGAACAGGAGGAATATACAACCTGAGAAAATAGTTTACAGGTGAAGGGCGAGATAATACACATTAATGTCTTACAGTTCAAGGTTACTTGAAATGTACTGAATGGATGCATAAACATCTGTATACATAGTTAAATACGCATAAGTCCTCAATATTCTAATGTTTTGATGAAACACTGCCAAGTCGTTTGGCTTCATTACAGTTTTCAGCAAAGTATTAGGACCACGTGATCTAGCTGCTCCAATGCTCAACCATGGACAATACACCTGCTGGTCCATCTGCCAAGAAGTGCTAAGTAAGACTTTTAAGAGCAATAAAGGTTTTTTGTTTTTCGTTCAAAGGCATACATGAGTTTAAAAAGTAAAAGGACTGGCTTTAGCACTATTTGACTTGATATTTCCTGGCGTGCTAACCATTTCACACTGCATGGGTATGCAATAACATGATGTATAATGTCCTCCTGAAAAAGTGATATGACTAAAATGCATCAAAATCCATAAATCCACTGAAGTGTCACACAGATGTGCTGTTCCACTATGTGCTTGCTAAATGCTTTGAATAACCCTTAGATAAACCATAGTAAGGATTAATAGCATTTGAACCTAATGTGATGACAGTTTGGGTTGTTATCACACTCATGAAAGCGTAATATGGAGCACTAACAAACAATAGAAGTATTGTCTTTTCAAAGCAAAGGAAGAAAGTCTTACCTCTATATTAACATAGACAAATACAGAAGCAAATAAACCATAGCGGGATCAGCAGATGGTATGAATGAGACCCAAAGGTGGGTATCTGTACACGCATTGAAAGAATAGTTGTTAGTGTCAGTATTATCTCTCATCAAAGGCCACTGAGAACAATTACCAAGTGATTTAAGTTCAGATAATCTACAACATAACCTATTTTATTCATATCATTTGTCGTTTACTTGATGTGTGAAGTTCTCAGTAACCTTTGGAAAACAAGGGATTTGGAGTCAATCCCACATCACTGCTAATAAATATATTATTTACATATTACCTTTTAAGACACGTATTTTTAGTGAACAGCAGTTGTTACACACAGTGGTCTGAATTGTCTGCATGCTTTGAAATAAAATAGAAATTGTATAGTCATAAAAAAAAATGCGTCGGCATTACTTCCTTTATCCTCCATTTGTAAAACGTTGATAACATGGTGTATATTGGTGTATATTATTAATATATACTTTCAGATTATTTTGTATTGATAGATCTACATTGATAGAGTGGAAGATGTTAAGGTAAATTGTCTCTTGAGCAAAGCTTAATGCACATGTTGGTAATTAAGGCTTTAAGACCCACTGAGAGCAGATGAGGAAGCATTAAAGCTTGTTTTAATTTGGTGCGCTCCCTGTCCTGCTGGGCCATATCAGACATCAGACCCCGGCCTGTAATGGTTCAACAAGCCAAATGTTCAGGCTGCATGCAGGTGTACATCTGAGGACGGCATCACTGATGGCTTCAGCAGGTATAAGCAGAAACAGGTTTTGTGGCAGACATTTCTCAAAATACCTCATTTGCCTACCATTGGCCTATAATGCTAAAATGACTACATCTCATTGTTTGAGGGCGACATAATGATGTCACCTGCAGGTACTCCCCAAAGAGTTTTTATAGGTTTTCAAATATTGGTAGAAGACGGACATGAGTATTTACAGGCTTTTCAGGGTTTATGCAGTAACAACAGGGTTAATGCCACATTCAGTTTGTCTATTAGATATTTAACTCTGAATTTATATTGCAACACCACTGGAAAAACATATAGAGAGATTTCAAACTTTTGTCTGGTCATTCATAATGTTAAGCGGATGGACTACATTTCATATTCATCTTCATTTTTGTAAGGCTAGAAATGTACAGTTCTGAATAATGCCGTAAAATTGATTATTACAAGTACAATAAAGATAATGATTAGATAAGGTTTCCACTGTGTAGCAACTTGTGTTCAGGATATGAGATGAATGATTTACAAATATTATCCCAGGATTGTAGGTTGTGGCAGGTCTGGTTACTTTAGTGCATACAATTCATTTTTGCTTTATTTCATTGGTTCCTAGAAAGTGGATTATCCTGCTCTGCATGGGCAGAACATGTCCAGACTTGCTGGTGGATGATGTCATTAAGACACGCCTTTTTCACATACAGAAAAGTCTTATAGAACTCAATGTGGCCTATGGGACATTGGCTAAAATCTCCAGCCCAAAGCTTGTTGCTGTCCACCCCTGCATTACACCAGCATTCTGGGATCAGAACATTTCAAAATCTCCAGAAAACATTAACGGTGAGTGAGTTATTCTTAATTCTTACCATTCCTTACCATTATCGCTTGTCTACTTGGTCTGATTCTTAGTATGATTCTACGAAAGGGTTGGAGCATGTGCATTTAACAGAAAATGCTGCCAACGAGGAGCAAAAGTTTGCAGGGGAAATAACCCAGAAGTGGCATTCTGGGTTGCAACGTATGCGTGAGTAACTACAAGTCTCTGAGTGTTAGTTGTGTTCTAAGGTGTGCATATAGGTGAAGAGATTACACATTAGTGCATATAAGTTACCACTGGTGCTTTATTTGTCCCTTAACCAGTCATCCACCTGTTTTACAGCTCTGCGTGGGCAGTGCATGTCCAGACATGATGGAGAAATGCCCTTATCAGTCAAACATTCGCTACACCACATAGTTACACAAGTATCTCCTAGGCAAATCATTCCCTAATCTTCTTGGACCTGGAAACAAACTTTTCCTGAGTAAAGTTTTCTCTATTTTCGTCTGTTTTTAATTTTCTACTTCAGTTTCCACTTGTTATGCATAAAAGCACTGATATGAGTACATAGGTTATGAATAAGTGTGTATGTTGTTTCTTTGGATTGTATGGACTATGAGTTTTGTGGAAGTTGCAATGTTCCTATTGGAATTTTAGCATTTACAAATGCCAAGAGGGTACCCATGGGAGGTAGGTATTAAAAATATACTACTGGCTTAGTATTTTAATAACTCTTAACTTGCTAAATATATTTTGACCACCCCCAGTTAAGTGTAAGCTGGTTAATAAATCCATTGTCACTGATGCCTGAGTGCAATATTTTTTTTGATGCCCCAGGTAGGTGTGGCTATATTGCTTACCCCTCCCCTTAATAAACACTTCTAGCCACACTTATTTTCCATGGCAACCACTCCACTTCTTTGTGCCGAAAATGACATATTTGCTACCCATCATGTGTCAGTGACATCTGTCGCGCAAACTTTTGAGGAAAGTAGATAAATAAATAGCATGACAATGAATAATATTAAAACTGCATATCATTTAAAAAATAATAGTAAAAGGCATTTCTACAAAATTTCCACAGTACAATAATAGTTGTACTGCATAACTCCCATCATTATATACAAGCCCGACATTGACAATGGTACAGCATAAATCCCATCATTAATTAGCAAGCCAGGTACTGGGGGTAGTACAGCATAATTCCCACCATTATATAATAAGCCTGATGGTGGTAATAACGTTAGCTTTTATATCCGAGCTCAAGAGAATATCCTGAAGAGCACAAATAGAATGATGACCAAGTTATTCACAGATGAATAAAATCCTGGGAACTGACCAAGGGAGGTTAACTCAGAGTAGTTGTGCTGTACTTTTACTGATGACATTACCCATACACTATAACAATACACAAATGTTTCTAAAAGGGATATTGCTAGGTTGCACTTTTGGCTGTGCCAGGTGAGTTCATTTTGTGGGGTGAGTTTATTGCTAGGATTCCAACTGAACTTTAGAAATTAAGCATGTTGGGTCACCTTACTATACCAGTGACATTTGAAGTTTTAATTTGCTAGTCTGAGCAGTAATTTAGTCTTTAACAGATGTGCCAAGACCGTCACTTTTGTGCCAAAACACAAGTAGACCTCCCATGTAAGTAACAATATTGAAAAAATGAACCTTACATAAACTATGATTTAAATCAAGATTCAACAAAATTTAACATACTTGTAATAAATTACGGCCAAGTAATTTTCTTCATTGAGTGGTCATACACTCATCAGGCGTTCATGAAACTGATACTCTAGCAAATTCCCTTTACATTTTCATGTTGTATGTTTTGTTATATGGAGCCAATCAACAGCAAGAATAGTCGGAGCATGAAGGAGGTGGGCAGCTATGCTGCAGGGCTGCCTCTTTGGTGTCGGGTAGGTGCTTTTTGTTTTGTTTTAAAGCATACATATGAAAGTACTCACTAGGTATTTTATTAAGCATTGTTCTATAGTGGGGGTGTCAGGGACATTAAATATTTGTAGATAGTTATACAATATAGAACAGGCTTTTATCTTGGGGTTTATAGGCAAATGTAATCTGTGTAAACCAGGGATGGTCTGGCATCCTAACTAGGTTCAACGCTAACATGGTCCCCGCAATTAGGCCCAGTGACCCACTAGGTATTTGCCTTCTGTCCCCTGCAGCCAGTCCATGCCTCATGGAAAGTTTTTTTAACTGTAAAAATATGATAAAGCTAGCCTATCATATGTTGTATGTGTTTTCCATATGGTTTGATGTTAACTCCCTTCCACCAAGTGTCTGTTAAAGAGGCAGCAGAACGTTATAGGCACTGCCAGCGCCTGTACTGGCGACTGTGCACCAGGAGACGAAAAAGTCATGCCGGAGGAAGTCAACACTAGGCTGTTTTTTCTCATTTCTCATCTGCAAATATATTTACTATAAGTAAGGCTTGTAATTGTTTTCTTAAAGGTTTGAAAAACCTCACTGCCTCTTTAATATACGCTTTTCTCAGCAATCAGAAATATTGTAATAATTTGATAACTAGCAAATACAGCTACACAAAATGATACATTATACATGTATACATTTATTTTATATTTACACAACGTATATTGCACTGCACCTTAAAACCTTATCCTTTTCACAAACAACTACCAACCCCCATACCTATGTAAGGCATCACAAAAGGTGAAGTGCTGTAACTCTGTAAACACCATTTATATACGGGCTCTATGGTCATGTTGATTTCAGATGGGGGTATTGCTTTTCTCCTTCTCCCCAAAATTTAAATATTGATTTTATTTATTCAGGTTTGCATGAATATGCTTCAGGAGAGTGCTCCATATGAATCAGCTGCTGCTCGTTTTACGGCAGGTAATTAGCATTCACACCCTGCGGTTCAATCCAAAAGACTGGAACCTTTGCCTATTATACATGATAATCTAGAGAAAAGCCACTGCTTTCTGGACTTTTTTTTTTACTTTTACATTTTTTTTTGCTTGCCCTATTACATACAGATTTAAGCTTATTAAATTCTTATTACAAGAGATTTTAAAAAAAAAAAAAGTTTACAGAATTTCGTGGTGCCATAAATGCAATTTTATTTTGCGGGCATAAACTTCAGAGTAGTTTAGAAATAATATAACATTATGCACCTGTTATATATAATAAATATATATATAATATATATATATATATTTATACATACCCTAAATCCAAAATATTTCTACGGGGTAACTAGAAGGAAGAAAACCATTGTATTTTTTAGTGGTCACAACTGCAGGATTTCTGCAATCAAGATGTAACACAACTGAGAAAGCACTGTTAGTTACACAATTAAACCATTTCTGATCAGTAACATACTTAAAGTTTAAAGCGGATAAAGCAAAGTACCGGTAATTTATAAAAACTTAGAACCAAACTTCTCAAATGAGATCTAAGCCAATATTGGAAAGTTACTTTTAGTTTAAAAATGACTTAAATGTTAGGGTGAGCAGATGATCCCATGGGACAGCCCCTGACGAGACTTCTATCTTCGGTTTCTACTTGTTTTTTTTTTTCTTTAAATGCCATTAAAGATATTTACCACAGTCAGTGTCATTATAAAACATGCAACAACCAATTTGCTTAATAGAATATTACTCTTAAAAATAGCTTCAGTTATACTGAGTGTGATACAAATGATTTCAGTTTACATATCAATACGTATACTTATTTCTGATTACACATCTTGGAAACATTTCTTTTTTGTTCCACCAAATATAATGTATATGTCCCTTTCCTTTGAACTAGTTGGAATCATATGAGGCCAGGCTACTAAATTATCTTTATTATCTACTTTATTATCTGGCCAGGCTACTAAATATCCTATAATAAATTAGTCGTATAATCACAATTGGGATCATTTTAATGCAGTGTAAATGTAGATGTTTCTTTGAAACTGTTTTGTAAACAAAATTTGTCCGTAAGTGCTTTCTTATTTTAATTTACTGCAAATTGCTTAGTGAAAAAAAAAACTGTAAACACAGTTTCTTTACTTATTACCACTGCAAGATGCAATTCAGCTGGTTACATATTGCAAGACATATTACATATGGATTTATATTCAGTAGACTCAAGAAATCGCCAGTACAAGCCTCTTCATAT
>VKOC01006407.1:0-14481 GCA_009364415.1 Spea multiplicata
GCCCCAGTTGCCGATATATATTAATATTAGTCCCTGCTGCCGATAGCATAGCAGATATGGATCTACAGAATAACACACAAACCCAGCTTTGGAGGTATAGATCAATTGGAGTTCACATAAAACACGCCATTAAAGGTATATTTAAAACCCCCTAAATTACAGGCATAGATCACAGGTTGCACACCCCAAAGTCAGCCCTGGTGTCCTCACTGCCCCCATAGAACCTGGCCAGCACCCAGATACCACACATAAGATTTGCCATCTTTGTCCCCAAATAACCCAGCACAAGTCAACTTTGTCCCCAAACAGCCTGGCCTGTGCCATCTTTGTCCCCAAGGCTCAAACATCCTGCTTGTGCCATCTTTGCCCTTCTACAATTATAAACCTATGATACACACATACTCATTAACTCATGCTCCTCTTCATTCAGACAATTCATCCACACATAAGCTCATGCTCTCCCTCATTCAGACAATTCATCCACATATTACCTCATGCTCTCCTATTCACACAATTCATCCACATATTAACTCATGCTCTCCCTATTCAGACACCATCCACACATATTAATCAATGATCTCCCCATTCAAACAACTCATCCACATATTAACTCATGCTCTCATTCAGACATAACCCGCATCCACATTCATCCTCCCTATCACTTCTCACCCCTCCTCCCTTATCACTTTCTACCCTCCTCCCGCGTTTACCTTTACCCTTCTCCTTATCTCTTCCTACCTTTCTCCTCCTATCACTTTCTACCTTCTCCTTATCACTTTCTACCCCTTCTGCCTCCATTATCACTTTCTAACCCCTCTCCCGCCTCTTTCCCTACTCACTATCTACCCTCTCCCCCTGTAGTTCACTCACCTTTAAGTCCTGAGGTCGGAGGACGAGGCTTCTGTCTTCCTGCCCTACCGCGGTGCGCGCTGCTTCAAATGAAACGCCGGCACCGCGACCAAGGTAGAGGGCTCGTGGAGGAGACTGAGGGGGCCAAGCAGTTGCGGCAAAAAAAAAAGAAAGCATTTGAGGCTGCCCAGGACTTAAGGTCCCATTGCGGTACTGTCCTGGGCAATCCGTTGGGTGGTGTCAAGTTTGGCGGGGGGAACAATTGCCCCCCCCTTGCCCCCCTGTAGCGACGCCACTGCCACCATATTACTGTATATGGAATAGAATGCATAAGCATTCAAAGAAGCAGTGATGTAATTTTCCCCCAGAATCTTTTTGTACCCTTAATAATATTTAAGCTCAAGCTAGGGTGCTCCAGCTAAAACATCTCATTCATCTTCACACTTGTATCCCCACAAGTTCTGCTTGTCCTGGATCACTCAATCGAGCTGCTTATTCACTTCCCTTTCATGTTCTAGAAAGCAACTGAAAGATCCCTTCGCTACTTATAATGAAGTCACAAACCAAGAAGAAGGACCAAGTTGACCATGAAGAACATATAGTTAAAAACACATCATAGAAGACAGGTTTAATTAATACACATCTGTGTTTGAGTGGATCCAGACTTATTGGAAATTCCTGCTAATTTATGGTAGCTCTTTAGGGACAATAGTTATTACACAATCAATGCATACTTATAGTTACTAAGAAAACTATGCATCAGTATTATATGAAAGAAGAGACCTTTCAACATTGACAAATACAAGTCTAAATTATATATAACAAGTTTTAAATTAATTTGTGCCTCTCAGTAGCCCATGGAATCAAATTTCATTTGCCTTCTCCTCTAACTTTATATATATACTGAGCTGAAGCTCTTATGATCTCTCCTGCTCTTTCGGGATCAAGTGAATGAGGCTTTCTCTATCCTGCTGGGAAATTTGCATGTTTAACATTTTATTAAGCTCAAAAATGATAATTCATGCCCGATGATTTACATTTAGGATACAGTTTTTCATCCATGCTGTGGGATAAATGTATACAACATTTAGAGGTTCATGTCTATATTCTCTTCATAAAAATATCAACATTACTGGAAGACACCCATTCTTGTATTGTAAAGAAAGCGGTATGTTTCTATTTTAGAAAACAACCTTGTTATGATATCAACCACCCTTTCAACCAATCATAGACCTTTACGTTGGTCCATGAATAGCCTTGGTTGCATCAACCACTTTCTTTATATATAAACCCTTCAAACCCTTTCATTTCTCTTTACTCAACAAAGTGGCTTAATTATGTTTGTGTTTGGGTTATTACTCACTTTTGCGCCTTTTAATATAATCCAGGTTTTCCTTCATACCTTCATATAAGCAAATATATTTGGATACTGTAGGTGTACCTGGGAGCTTTTTCACCCTGAGATTGGCGTAGAAATCCTGAGAGTCTCATGTGTATATATTACGAGTTAGTAAAAAAATACAGTGATTAAGACCCTCTAAATTCTCCTTTTTTTAACAGATCAGACCTGTTTGACTGGAACAGTGTAGTCTCCCAGCAATCTGCTATACAACGGCTGGATCATGCATTTAACACTGCCCAACGACACCTGGGAATTGCAAATATTCTTGATCCTGATGGTGAGTAAACAGACTTGAACTTTTATCTTTCAATAACGGTTAGAAAGTTATCCATAGGGACTTGATATCTCGGAACAGATGCGCATTGTTCCAGATATCTTAGTATGCCAAATAAACTAAATATTGTGCGACACTGTTGGAGTGCCGGATCCTCTCTGTCTTTCGCCATTAACATAAAAGAATGTCCCGGATTTCATCATGCTAATTTCCCATGATAGCGTGCGCCCCAAATAATTACGTTCTGTTTATTTTTCTGAATTTACATACGGACATTTATAAATAACTGTAGAACAAGTTGACTGTTTTATGCGGTCAGCTGTGATGATTAGCATTTTTATGTGTGGCTGGCATTATGTACACAATTGGAAACTGAAAACTATTGAAATTGAAGTCGAAACGTTGCCCCTGGAGCATGCAAACTGAGGATGACTCCATGACATCAAAGCAAGGGATTCTACGACCTGTCGTTGGGTCAAGAGACAGAAGTATAAGCGGTAGCGGCCCTCTTTGTGTATTATCAGCTATCATTTATTGGGTTGATCATTATTTTTGGTGTACTACAAGCTTACAAGTTTAGTCCAGTTGCAGAATTATTATTTATTGATTTCTATAGCACTGTTATATTCCACGGGGCTGTACAACAGATTTGTCATAATTGTAAGCATTTGAAGCATTTAAAATCAGGTTCAAATGTTGCACTGGTGGTTGGGGTTTTAGAGTTCTAAAGCTGGACTTTGCTATTACTTCTTTATAAGAAGATGTTGTAGATATTATCATAAGTAATGCGTTATCAAGTCCATCAAGTTCAAGTGATGTAGATTAAAGTTCAATCAGTGGATAAAAATAGCGGCTTTATCTTCAAACATTTGTGAATGTGATGCAGTTGGAACTTAATATATACACTTCGGTTACGTTTTGCCATTCTGTAGGGTGAATAGTATCAAGCACTATTTGTTTTGTATTACCTTGCTTTAAAAATTGTTGTGGTTTGTTGACTTTGTTTCGATTTTAAGTACATTAATTAAAAATCAAAATTTCCCTCTCTGCAAACATCACATTATGGTGATATGATAACGTCTCTGGTTTTAATTATGCATTATGCAGGGCCAGCTCAGACTATTCCATTCCATTCCTACACTAGAGATTTATAATTTATAATGCATAGTTCATTGTGTATATAGCCTTTTTCTTGGCGTGGTTTTCTGTTTCATGTCTCTGGCTGGGAGATTTAAAGATCACTACACAAGCATTATAAGCAAGAGAAAGCGTTACAAAAATGATATGCTTTTATCACACACTTACCAAATGACAGGATTCCTGTTCTGCCTGCTATGATTCCTACTTAATAATTCAACATTCTGCGAAGCCTATCCTTATTTATGTTTAACCAAAAGAACTACCATTTTTAAATGAGTTCATAAATAATTACACTGCTTCGAATTATGGAACTGGGTATCAATCCGATAACATATCCGCAAGGAAATTTCAGTTTCGAGTAACCAAAATGACAATGTCTTTTATGTAAAACTTCTTCCAGCGTGTCATAATTTGTTGATCCCTTGATGATTTACTAAGCTAGGTGTAATAATGATAAAAAAATAAATCAACGGGCACACTGTAATGTGTCTTCGTCACTTGAGCTCAAGTATATTCCTTATTGAAAATCATTAATTATTGGACAGGGACATAGCCTGAGAATTTAATAGACACTTTATAGTACTGGAAAGCAGTCCAGCAATGAATCAGGATGTATTCTAAGAACTGTTAAGAAAGTGGCGATATTGTACGAATAATTAACTTGTTATTTTGCTTCAATAAAATGCCATAAATACTGTACATTGTTATTAACAAAGGGTATAAGAAGATATCTGGTATTAGTTTTACATTCCGTACATACACAGTTACAATTAAAGAGATTTCTTTTATAAAAAAAAAAAAATCAAAGTGATAGTTCTGTAAGCAGGTGGGTTTTCTGTCATGCTTTTCGTATCACACTAGGATAGATTATCACATAGGCCTAATTTCAAGTTTTTGTTTACGGTAGAAAAGAATTTGGGTCACTTGTAAATTTGTAATGTCTGGTATTATAAAGAAGCAACTGTAGCTCACAGAATAATAATAACAATAATAACCATAATGATAGTAATATGCCTCTAGTTTAATTGAACCTATTTCCTGAATCCAGAATGGACAGTATTAATATATATTAATATGTTATTTAACTAGTTGCAGTCTACTTTCAGTCCTCTGTTAAGAAGTGTCAGAAGTTAATTTAAATTAAGTTAATTTAACACTTACTTCCCATAGTAAATAACTTTAGTCCGCCAGATTACCTATTTTATATTATTATGTTCTCTTTTATTTCTGTAAATATACATTTATATATATATATATATATATATATATATTTTTTTTTTTTTTTATTCAAAATATATGGTTTTTGCATGACAGTTTATTCCATTTAAAAAAAAATAGAAAAAAAGAAACATTCCCTATCACTTGCAGACATGGAGAAATTATTGAACATTTTCCTAGTAGCTCCTTACTTTTCTTAAACTTATTGAAATGATTAACCCCCATGTCATTTAATCTATAACTTGTACAGTAGCTGTTTGTCAATTTAAATTAGAAAAACCCAGTTCTACATCCTTGCTTAATACTTATAATACACAGACAGAATGCAACAGCTTTTCTTCATTGAAGGAATAAATGGCAGATTCAGATTAGAATATTTCAAATAAATTCAGCAAAATATAGATAGAATGAAAAAGAACTACAAATAGTGAATGCAGGCTTTCTCTCTATGTATGACAATTACTTGATGTCCTGGATCGCCCTTTTCTCTGATAACAAAAAGAAACTCACAAAGAAAGAACACTCCAGCCTATTAATTTATTATACAGCTTTACAAAAAACATGACACTTCAAAATGTCTTTCTTTTTTTGGTGGCATATATGAATTCATGCAAGGATTCGTTTCTACCGCACTGCACTGCCTCCAAGATCATTTTTATACTGTGTGTTGTCAAACTTTAATGTCAGATATAATTCATGTAGAATGTTCATTTTTGCCTGTAGTTTGTCTTGCATGTTTCTGCTAGATAAATCTAGTATAAATCTAGTTTACGTATTTTGTTTGCACGCACATTTTATTTATAACCAGAGTTGCATCAGAAACATCTAAATAATTTAGTTTATATTTGTGGTATATATAGTACTTGAAGCAGCATTCCATTTTTTTAATTTAAATTATGTCTATTATTAACATGAAAAATATATGTCATGTGGAATGATATTCAAATATGTATTAGAATATATATATATATATACATGTATATGTATGTGTGTGTATATATATATATATATATGATTATATATATATATATAATATATAAAATGTGTGTGTATGCACACATATATTCAATCTAAAAAATAGTAACATGGCTATATAGGCAACACACTTGGGTTAGAGAGGGTAGGAGGGTAGTTTCAATCTTGCAACTGCAGTTAAATTGCTCTTTCCAGTCCCAAGGGGGCAAGGGAATTGTTTAGTGACCATTGGGTCAAAATTACTTTAAAAATGTGATTGAGTAGCTTCTTAGTTGATTATACCGATGGTATGTACCCACAGTTTTTTTCAAGTGGCTGTTCCACTCTTAGTTCAAATGTGTATACCCGAGTAAATGCAGAAAATGAAATAGCTGCTTGAATTCCTAAGCCATTAATTGGTGCTAATTCTTGTAAGCGAATCAATTCCGATTGTATTATGGCATATGTCCGAACACAGATTCCAGTAGTTTTCCCCATTTCTGATAAATACAATCTATTTAAACTGCATTGTGCAGAAAACTGTTATTTTATATGATACAATAGGCAAACGTTAACTTAAAAATGTCTGAATGTGAAAATCTAAAATATTACAATATATAAATATTCTGTAAACTATATAATATTCTTTAGAGGATATTGACATTTACATATGTTTAAATTTAATGTGTGCTAAGTGCTATTTAAATCAATACTTCCTAACCTTTAGCTGACCGTTTATTATACTCCCTTGTCAAAGTGCCACTTGTCAAATGGAGAAGAAAAAATGTTCACTGGAAAGTGAAAAGAAGGAAATAATTGATTACACTGAGTGTCGAGCACTGTCCACCGTAGAAAAATGTATAAAAGCTAAGGAAAATGAATTGCAAGCGCTAAACGTATGTGTACCTTTGAAAAGACCATGTACTAATACCCCTTAGCACTATAGAGCTATGTGTAGAAGTCTAATCATGTGCAAGGTAATCTTCTAGTGCACCATATCAACCAGTAAAATGTTCTGCAGATGGCAGCACTCATTTCTTTGCACCATTAGCTAGATTCTTTTTAACATTGACGATGCCATTATAACTGCTCATTTTTCCTGATGTGAAGCTCAGACATTAACCAGTCTTGTTTTAGGTTCAGGATAGCTTTATGCCTATCCCAAGAGTCGACAAATGTGGCTTAGATTTAGGAGCCAGCTTTTTTTTCTTCCCCCATCATGTTTTTTATTTTTCTGGTGCCAGGGGTTTGGCGAGCCTTGCCATACTTTAACATACATTTAAACACTCTCACACCGTACAGTAACAGACATACTAACATCTAATGCTCAGAAAGATCATCCCCAACTGGCCTATGGTCCCCACTCCTAGCAAAAGCAGCTACGAGACAGCGGTACATTGTCCTAAAATCAGGACTGTCCCAATAAAATTATTAATCTAGTATTAGTTTGTGTGTGTTTAGGAATCGTTTCACAAAGAACACTATACTGTTATTGTTTGTTGTATGTGGTCCTCCTAATATTCTGATTGTTTTCGATTATAATAATTGCAAAAAACAGGCAAGTTACTGTGGGTACACAATTTGTGCAGATCAACTCTCAGCCAAAGTAAACACTGTACAGAGAAAGAATTGTACCATCAGGAGAATTACAATGAAAAATCTTAATAAAAGAAATGCCTCAGGCCTCCTCTAGCACTTTTGCATTGTCCATGTTTCTAAAGACTGATAGAATAGAATGGTTATCTCTTTTTTGCCATTAGCATTAAACCTATAGGCTTCATTTTATTTTTTTAAACAAAATATCGGGAAAATCACCATATAACAGCAATGTATTATTATTTTTACATTTTATTTTCCTTGTCAAATATGATAACAGGGAAGAATCAACTGGCAAATCTAGTTTGCCTTGTTCATTCTTGCGGATAGTTTTATGCACGCCTGAACCTTCCTTGCATTCCTTTACTATGTTATGTCTGTATTACATCCATTGGAAGCCTATTCCAGGTATGTAGTACCTTTCTGTAGAGCCCTAGCACTAGCTTGGCTTTGATCTTTTATTTGCTCAGATTTTGTCCTCAATCTCAGACTACCAGAAATTTAGTGATAAAGAACACCTACCTGTTTCTCTGTAATGAAACTTACAGTACATGCTTCACAACATCATACTTATTATGTGTTTTGGAACGCATTACACAATTTCATTTTATTCCAGTTGTATCTAGATAAGCAGGTTAAGTCAGAATAGAGAAGTGTGGGCACATGCGAAATTCCAATGATTTTAAAATTTTTTAGAAAGCCATAGCTGTGAAACTTGTTTTCTTGTAGTTATGGATAATAGTAAGTCTCTTGTAACAAAAAGCCATCTCTACAGCTCATTATGTATCTTTACTGGGGGTGCCAGGGAAACTAAACTATCCTTTTTACATGGGGTTGTTGGCTAAAATTAATTAAGTGCTTAATGGTATGCAGTCTGAGGACTGGCCTCCACAAAGCAGCTTTGATAAAGCCAAATCAACTGAACTGTACTCATTGGAATCTGATAGAACTGTTGGCAATTTTCCCAGAGATTTCATCAACATATGCGATGTACAAGCCTCAGATACATATAGATACTGCTGTTTCTACTTTTAAAATTACAGTTTAAAATTTCACCTTTAATTCTATTAAACAAAAATGTTAGAATAGGTCCCAGAATTTACTTGAAAAACATATGTTTAACATCTTGCAATTACTAGTGTGATCTTATAAAGCGATTAAAGCAGGTAATTGCTAAATTGCTATATAATATGTGAAGAGTTACTGATTGCCATAGACATATTTAGCTGTGAAGTCAAACATGATAAAATAACACTTTGGTTTCATTCATACGTTCATGATGAAGTAAGAAAGCCTCAGGCACTATTACAGTTATATTTTATTCATATTGAACCAACATATGCAGTGCAGGCAACTTGGAAAGAACATTTGAGACGCAAGGGAAGACTTTGCCTATGACTATGCCTATACAGTAGTAAGTAGATGTGAATCTAAATTCACATGTAAACGCTACATTTTATATTTATAAGGATTTTTAATGTCCACTAAATCAGGACAAAAACAGATCTAAAATAATATAATAGGAATAATATGTCTGTAGTAGTTTCAATATAAGAAACTTTGATTAATTACACTTGTGTCTGAGAATTTTACATGAGATTATATAATAAATTGGAAAAATCTAGGTTCTTAAATTGGAGGAAATCATTATTTTCTCAATAGAAAACACCTTTAACAAAATAATTTTGACTCTGCTTTATATGCTTTGGGAAGAAAGAAAAGACTGCTTTATAATACCCAATTCAATGTGATCCGTGATCATTTTTCAGGTTTAAGAAATGGGATGAATGTAAATTAGCCAACTTCTTATTATTGAAGAGTGATGTAGGACTTCACTCTTACAATGAAAAAGCCCAAAGTGAAAATTATGATCTGTATATATAAATTATGAAGAGCTGTATATATAGTGATATTTAACCATGCAATTAAACCAATGGTACATTCTGATTCTCCAAAATGACTAAATGTGGCTTTACAGCCACACTGTGCAAAGTTTAAGAAACACCATGGTAGTCTGCAGCAGAGCAGAAAATGCAGTTTTCTGTAAAACACGACCAATACAAATAAAATGCAGTAAAACACGACATATTTCATATTTCATATTTCATATTTTTCCTTTAATCTGTAGTCATTTTTTAAACCATGCATTACTTTAAATCTGGATTTTCCATAAATTTCCAATGCATTATTAGCTCACGGCATATTTCCTCAAATGATTCTTACCAAGGGCATTAAATTAAAATTAACCATGAGCATGAAATGCAAAAATCTATTATTACATATTAGTATTATATCCGGACTGAGGTTGTACCTCTTACAACACTGAATATTGTAATTGACTAGTTCACTAGTACTAAACTAGTGATCAGAAATAACAGGCTGCAAAGGGCATTTTGGTTTATCTTCCCCGGTTAGAAATATAGCTATAATTTTTTTATTCAGCACATTTTAATTCAGAGAAATGCATTGTGCATTTAATCGTAGATTTTACTGTAGATTGTTCTAAATTATTGAGGTGAAAATATATTTTGGAGGCTGCTTTTTTATTTCTAATAAAATAAAATGATTTTGCTTTCAAAATAGCCATTACATTCTGCCTTTCTACACCAGTTGGCTTACTTTGAATACGGAAAACTTTCTTTTATGCAAATAAAATGTTTTTTTTCTTATTATGAGCTGGTAAGTCCATTAAAAACCATTTATCAAACATTCAGGTTTACACGCATTTAACATTTTTTTGCATGATTTTCTACATTAGACAGAGGGCTTAGAAAACCTATTTATAGCATACATTGAATTAAATGCCTTTGTTGTATGAGGTCGTTGTTTAGCTTTTATTCATACTAAATCATGACTTATATCTGTGAAGCTACCATTAAAAGAAAGCTCCCCACAGTATTTCATTATATAACAGTACATGACAAAAATGGGAATTACTGATTCAATCTGATGCAAAATTGCCAGAATTAATTTACAGCATACGCATACTTTTGTGTAAAAACAAATGGCTAAATCATACTGATAAAAGTACACATACATATATATATATATATATATATATATATATATATATATATATATAATAAATCATATGAGTAGAATTTGTAGATCAAAATGTATTTGTTAAGATTTACAATACTTGGATTTGAAACAGCTAGTGAATCACACATTTGGCGTGCCAGACTCTGGGAAGTTTGGCAGAGAATTGCTCCTACCCACTTCTAAAGTGGCTTTGACAAATTGAGATATGTCAATGAATGATGATGGTGTTATGAACTCTACACTAGAGCTTCATTTTTATTACATTTTCTCCTGTCGAGTTGCTTTGCCCTACTAATACCATTGAGTCAATAACTGTACTACAGACAGATGCGTGTTTGTAATGTGTTACTAGTTGACAAATAACTTTGCTTACTTTTTAGATTCTCTTCGCCCATCTATTTCAACATTTTTAACCATTACTTGATTCTAATGTATCATAATTACTCAGAATTTGTGTACACTATTTAAATGACATTGTAAGATATATTAAGGGTAATTGATGATCTCAAACTCTCAGGGTATATTTATTTATCTATATTAAAATATGCCGTTCATATGCTTAGGTTGCCCCTTAATTAACGAAGATTGATGTGGAACAACAGCAATGCTTGTGGTAGATTTGTGGGTAAAAATGCTTCAGACAGATCACATTCCCTAAAGGGTATTACTGAAAATGCAATGCAGGCGTATTTATATGTGTAGCTATACTTAACACACCATTAACTAGTAAGCTGTAAGTTTCAGTTTTACATAAATGACAACTTGCATAAAATTCAATTTGTCTGCTGGTTTTGTGGTAGAAAGCTGTGTGTGGGTTTGGAAATATTCCCTTTTCCATGGCCCTTATTAAATATTGTGATGCCTTATTACTGGGCAATAAATGAAAAGGTGTGATTGGTCGGTGTGCCAAACCCCGTCACATCCCCTCCAGGATTAGGGTGACAATTAAAGCCCTGTGTTATTGGCGGACAACTTACATTGGAGCAGGAGATCTGTCCCATTGCCGCATGGGACAAAAACAGTGGGACACTACCACACAATAAGCATGTCACTCGAGCCTTCTTTGAAGGACTTAATATTTAGTTTACAAAGCATTTTGTCATATAATCAAATGTGTATCACCAAGAAATGTACTAAATGTTATAGTGAAATCCTTAGGCGTGTGCAGCCTTTGAAGACTGGATTTTGACATCCTTGTCACAATATCTTTTGAATATATGGATTGGCAAAGTTCTTTTCTACTTTGATTTTTCAATTACCTTAGTACATCCTTTTTTAAGGGAATTGATGTCATATAGAACCATTAATGTTCACGTCAATTTGTCATCCACACCGTAGGTGGTTAATTCTGATCAAAGAATGGTGTTACTGAAGAGTTCTCCGTTCCCGTACAATGTGTGTGTCTAGATGTGCGACTGCGCCTGCATTATTCATAGAAAGCAGCAGATATTTCAAATATATTCTACATTGAAGGCAATTCAGCAATTCAATGGACTGTACAACTGAAACTATTTACATTTCACTGAATCACAGCCGATTCAACTTCCATATGTATGTTCAATCAGGAAATATGCATATTGGTTTATTGGACAGTATGCATAATACATCACAGGTCTCGTTGTGGCATAAAATCCATATAAAATGGTCTCACTCCGTTTTTTGATTATCTATCAGCCACTGACTCTATTTACTTGCTATTAGAATGGAGCTTTTCCACATATTCTGCTGCATTTAGCACGTTTGTCATCAAATGCAGCACAAGCGGCATTATTATTAGTGCTGTTGAATGCCCAAACATTTCCCAGAAATAAATGTTTAATCAAGTAACATTTCCCCTCATTCATGCATTTTTGTGCCGGGAACACTAACTACGATGACAAAAGCAGGTAATTATTGGTCGTTGCCGGTGAAACTGGAAAAAAAAAAAGCTTCTGAAACATCCTGTGTTCTTTCAAAGTAACTGATCCATAGAAAGTATACAATTATAGATCTGCTAGGGTTTAGTTTCTTAACATGCTTGTGAGTGTTGTTAAGGTTTGGTTAAATGGAACAGTAGCTTTCGATCAAACAACACCTATTGTAATATTATGATGAGGCGCCATTGTTTTAATATGCAGCTGTGCCTTTTAACCGATTAAGATTCTGCTACGCCTTCTCTCCTTTCAATTAAATGTTTTATCTCTTTGCTCTTTTTTTTCACCTCCTCTGCATTCATTCCTCATTAACCCCCTTAAATTGGAACTCTTCAACTATGGAATCAGCAGAGCACTGGCAACCTTTAGTCAGCATGCGCCTCTGCCCCCGATGACCCCGCTCTGTGGCTTGACTTGGTCTTCCGCTTCGTGGCTGAGTTGCTGCTGTTCCTTAACGCTTTTAAATTCCCATTATACTACCTACACTTGGGATGAGGTTAATCCTTTCTATACACATAAATGAAAAGAGTTTCACATTACCATTATTGCAGGCCAAATAATGTTTGCCGATAGGTGACACATTATCTTTATTTTTCACACTCGTTAAATGCCCCCTGGTTCCAGCCTTCCACTGGCGTGTGGTTTATCCAACATACTGAATTTTGCAATATTGACACATTATCAAGTAAACCACACTTTCAGTGGAGCAACTAATGGAGTCCAAGGATGCAGGTTCAAGTTCCAACCTATACACTGTTCACCCCCTTGGCACCCTGTGCCGAAATCCAAACTATCTCTGTCTAAGTATGCAGAATGTGTATACAGAGAAACAATCATGGGGTAAGCGAAGAAAAAACCCAAGTATTTTAATATGTAGACACATATAAAATCCCTATGGAAAGGCAGGCGGATGAATACAAGAGTAGATTTTGATAGGGGCAGCTTGACTATTCAGGTAGAGAGGACACGCTGAGTCAATATAGTTTCTTAACGGCAAAAGGTTTATTTGATGGAACAGATAGCTGCTTGCCAGTGACTCCTTAGGTTTATTTAGCTGCATACATTTCCATGATACATTTTACATACTATACACATCTGGTGTTATGGATGAGACGCTCCTAAATGTGATATATTCCTCCCAGGGGTAACCCCATAATAATAAAAAAGAAATAACAGCACCACACTGGTAACTTTGCAACAATCATATCATTTTGTATTGATACACGCCAGGGAGGCTTAAGAACTTACAATATATGTACATCATATTGAAGATTATTTCAGTGAAACCGCAGCTTGGAGCAGAAGACTAGCCAAATGATTTAAAAAACTAAAAAAATCCATTTCTACATGTATCTATGAATGAAAGTACCATGTCTTAAGGAAGCAGTCACTGCTATAGGGCCCATGTGTCCACACAGCGAGCATGAAACATAACATTTTAGAGTTTAATAGAGCTATTTTAGTTGTACACGCATAATGATAGTTTTGTAAGGCTGCTATTCCAATCAGAGCCAGCCTTAGGTGTTCTGGCGCCCTGTGCGGACTACTCCTCTGGCGCCCCCCCCATCCCAAAAAAGGAATAAAAACTTGTAACAAAACTCCCCTTTCTCACTATCTATCCCCCTGTATCACTATCTACCACCTCTGCCCCTTCTCACTGCCCCCCTCTGCCCCTTCCCCTTACTTACCTTGTTGAGTCCTGCAGTGGGAGCGGGAGGCGTCCGTCTTCCCGTGGTGCACGCTTCACAGCTGAGCGCCGGAACAGCAATCACATTCCTATCATGCCCAGGCATATCCAGATTCCAGGATGTACTCGCAGACTTGGCATGATAGGAGTATGATTGCCCTATCTACCCCTTCTCACTCCCTTCTGCCCTATCTACCCCTCCCTCCCTTCTCCCCTATCCACCCCTTCTCACTCCCTTCTCCCTATCTACCCCCTTTCCCCTGTCTCACTCCCTTCTCCCTATTTACCCCCTCCTAACTATCTACCCTCTCCCTCTTTGAAGTTCACTTACCTTTCAGGAGTCCTGCGGTGGCGGTGCAAGGCCTCTGCCTCCCAGCTCTGCCACTGTATGGAACATTATAGAGTG
>VKOC01006409.1:0-29523 GCA_009364415.1 Spea multiplicata
CCTCACAATCTACCCCCCCTACTCACAATCTACCCTCTCACCCCCTTCCCCGGTCACTTACCTTCAACTGTTGGGAGCCGCCGAAGCCGCTGCCGCTGCCCAGAGTGCAGCGTGAGGAGTTTGTCTCGGGTGCCGGCGCTTCATTGCTGAGCGCCGGCATATGACGTCATATGCCGGCGCTCTGCGTGAAGCGCCGGCACCCGAGACAAACTCCTCACGCTGCACTCTGGGCAGCGGCGGCGAGCAGAGGAGTCCCGGACTTCTGTCAGTCAGGGGGGCCCAAGAGTTGCCGAGCGGTCGTTTTCACCGCTTGACACCCCTTGGGCCCCCCTGACTGGCACAACTCCAGGGCCCGGTCGCAGTCGCAACCCCTGCGACCCCGGTAGTTCCGCCACTGGGGAGAAGGTAAAATGTACTCTTAGATTATATAAGGGGCTCACCAGGGTCACCGAAAATGTATTAGTAAATCATAATGCTGAGCTCAGATTAACATAAATATTTTGAGGCACACAGACCTTTTCTCAAAGAGAGTGGGACAGTATGCCCCGAAATTTTTGTGTGTTTTCATGAGTGCAGTACTATGATATACTAATACATTTTCAACTATTTCGTACTCTTATTTCTCACTTTACAAATGGTGAACCAAAGTAACACTCCTCATTGCAGGGACTGTACTACAAAATTATTATTATGTTGTAACTTCTAAACTTTGTCACATAATATATGAGATATTCAATACTGCATAATAATTTCATGCACTCAACACATCAGCCTTTAAAAAAGGAAAAAGTAAGATAATAAAACATTTTCATTGGTGCTGTTCATTACACAGAAAGACCGCTGTTAAAATAATAATGTCCTTGGGCTTTTTCTTGTTTGTCTTAAAATGAGTCTCATAACACCATTTCTAAAATCTGATTAAAGAGATTCATTACGTTAGCCAAACAAGTTAACTGGTCTGCAAATAATAATATAAAATATCATGTTCTTCACCATAGAAAACATGAAAAAAAAAATTCTGATAAGAAATTAATACCTAGAACAATTCCATTGAAAATATATTTTGTGCAATCAAAAAATCAAAAAATCAAAAATCAAATGTAAGCAGTAGAATTTCAACTCTCGCATTTGTCCTTCAAACTGTTTCAGCTTCCAGTATCAATGTTAGGATATGGATGTCAGATTGCCTTGAAAGGTGTACTCTTTGTTTTGTTGTCAATCACAGTAGTTGTACCAGTTGAAATACATAAATTGGTGCTGCAACCAAAGACAAAGTGAACTTTCATGTTGAAACAGTAATAAATGGAATATGTTTTGTGGTTATGATGGTCAATGTGACTAGCATAGTTTTAATATGTTTAAAATGTAGCTCATTATATATTTATCTTTAAGAAAACAGAACTGCTGCCTGACCCCAAGTATATTAATCTAGCCTAATATATTGTATAACCATGGGAGATTACAGGGTGTTGCAAAATAGACACTGTAAAATTATTTACAAAGCATATGTTTGCAATATAGTGCTTGCAGCCAAAATGTCTGCACTAAAATAAATGTATATGGTATACATTTCCAAGTCTCTTGGAAATCCCAATATTTAGGTGCGTGTTATCCCTGACTTGACTCCTCTTGGGTGTAAACTTTAAAACTTTACTTGGGTGTAAACTTTCAACTTCCTCTACCTCTCCACATCACCTTAACTGATCAACTAACACGTTGTTTTGTCCAATAGGTTTCCCCAGATTCACTTGCTTGATGCAGCGCTTTCCATCATGGCTGTCACATCACCCCAAGTCTGTTAATGGGTAATTGGATGCACACCCCCTTTAAGACAAAGTTAATAATAAACTTTTTAAATGGCGAAAATGCACAATTATAAAAAGTTATATATATTGTTTATGCACCCCATTTAACTTTAGTTTAGCAAGTATTATAGTTAGGGCCGGGAAAAAATCCTAATTGAACTATTTTTTTAAAAATCCATCTCTAAAATTCTACCTTTTTTATTTTTAGGTTTCAGTAATGTTAAACGTGATCCTTGTCCTTCACAGATTAGTCTACTTTACTCTGCATCGGTGTGACACTAAAAGTGATATGATAATAAAATACTGAAATAAGTGTCTGGGAGTACTGGGCTCACTAATATATAACAAAAATAAAACAACTGCATAAACCAATGAAACGTTGTGGGTATGATTCAGTCAGATGCTACAAAGCAATATATTTATTGAAGAAAATCCCAAATATATATTTATCTATATTGATACATATATACCGTATTTGCTTGATTATAAGACAAGATTTTTTTCAGAGGATGCTCTGAAAAATAACCATCGTCTTATATTCAAGGTTGTCTTCTAATCAGACATGAAATAGAGGTCTGAATACAAGACTTAGCTCCAGATCCCCCACAGCGCTGCTGGGGACCTGGAACCCCCTCTCCGGCAGCCAGTGGAGGTCTGTGCAATACAGGCAGATAACCTCCGCTTCTGCCGGGGCTTCTATGACGGAGCACTGGCGTCACATGACCTTCCGGTGCTCATTCATAGAAGGGTGAATGAAGAGCTACTAGGAATTATGTAATCTCTTAGTTTGATCAAATAGTAATATCACAGCAAGTATAATTGCAAATTATTTTTTTCTTGTGGTTTATCATCCTTTGCAATGGCATGTGAACCACAAATGTTTTTTATTGCCCTTAAGAGTCATTGTTTTTGCACTGAAAGCATGTAGGTAAATATGGTTATATCACTTCAGACAAGGAACCTGAAAAATAAATCAGTAGCTATATCAAACCAGGAACATACCAGTCAGAAAAAGTGGAGCAGAATGCATCATAGCAAAATTAAGCAATGAAACAAACCAGGAACATACCAGTCAGAAAAAGTGGAGCAGAATGCATCATAGCAAAATTAAGCAATGAAACAAGCCATGTGTAAGGACTTAAGAAGCAGAGCAAGTCTTGTGTCATATAACCAACCAAGTAGAGTATGTTGAATTTAAAGGGACAGAATTTGGGTCAGGAGTGGACCACATTCAGGGAATTACCGCTTGCATAGGAAGTAAGATAAGTAGCAGAATTGTTAAAACAGCCATTGTCACAAAGGGTACAAAAAATAAAATCAGCCATTGTCACAAAGGAGTTATAGTCCATCATTCTACAGTGACAAAGATTATTCAAAGCGGACAACATTTAAGACAGTTGCCAATCTTCCCAGGAGTGGATGTCCCAGCAAATTCACCCCAAGGTCACACCTTGCAAAAGAAATTGCAAAAAGCCCAAGCATTACATCACAGAATCTACAGGCCTCTGCATGTTAAACGTTAAAGTTAATGACAGTACAATTAGAAAAAACTGAACAAGTACTAAATAAGGTTTGTTTGGAAGGGTTGCCAGGAGACAGCCTCTTCTCTCTAAAAAGAACACGACAGCAAAATTGCTTCTAAGCAAACCACAAGACTTCTGGAACAATGTCCTTTAGACAGGCGAGGCCAGTGGAAATGTTTGGCCATAATGCATAGTGCCAAACCAAACACAGTATATCAACACAAACACCTCATACCAAGTGTCAAGCACAGTGGTGAAAGAGTGATGATTTGTGCATGGGAACCTTGCAGTCATTGAGTCGAACATGAACTCCTCTGTATACCAACGTGAGGCCATCTGTATGACAACTAAAGCTTGGCCAAAATTGGGTGATGCAACAGGACAATGATCCCAAAAGAAAGGAATCAAGGTGTTGCAATGGCCCAGTCAAAGTCCAGACCTCAACCTGATTATATTGCTGTGGCAGGACCTTAGGAGAGCTATGCGTAAACAAATGCCTGCAAAACTACATGAACTGAAGCACTGTTGTAAAGAGGAGTGGGCCAAAATTCCTCCACGATCAAGTTATTGAAGTAGGTGGTTCTACAACATATTGATTCATAAAGTGTACTTAGTTTTTCACACATGGCGTCTCCATTTTGGCATTATTTCTGTTGAATAAATCATGACACTGTGTAATAGGTCATGTGTTGTTGTTCATCTGAGGTTGTATTTACCTAGTTTGTAGACCTGCTAAGGAACAGATGATTGCTATTATGACCTAATGTGTAAAGCCATATAATTCAAAGACGGCGTACTTTCACACAAATATAAATACATTTTAATTTATTTTTAAATAGATTCTATAAAAGAGTTTGTTTTAAGGTGTGTTGCTATATAGTGTTTGCAATCTTATAGGCTAAAAGACAGAGAATGTTTAAAACTTTGATTAATTTGATTTAAAAGGAAAATAGGTTCAATGATTTAGTTTATAATCCCTTGTGAAGATTTACCTAAATAAAGGCACACTATGTTACTATGTAATGAGCATTGACCTAGGAAGTATAAGCCATAGGAACAGTAATTAACAGTGAAAAAGCCATGAGCTCACAATACTTCTATCTGTTAATGGTATTGATGAATACCGTGAATATTGCAGTTGAATCAATGAACACTAATGAGTATATAATTCAATAAAAAAGGGTGCTGATTATTCATACAGGGTAAACGTCAAGCAAATGTATATTTCTACAAGGGTTTATACATCGTTATTACTCGCTTGAATATGAAAGGTATGAGTATTATAGTGTTACAGTTCCCAGTTAAAAGTCAAAATAATTTTGCAAAATAACAACACAATTACTTTAGGAAACTCAAAGCTATTTTCCATAAAATCTGATACAGGTAACAATATGAAGGCAACAAGAAAACATATTATATCATTAGAAGATACCTGCCTGCTTCTGCCTCACCTGTTGCTTGTTATCGCAATCAAGGGGTTATAAATACCTGGGCATGCTCCTAGCTCAGGGCTAAAATGTTGTGTTTGCAGCCCTGTTTACATCCTGTGGAGTAACTATTTTGCTTATCTAGATTTTGACCCTTGGCATGGACTTACATATTGAACCTGGTTCTCCCTTTGTACTGCAATTGAGTTGGATCATCTGGACTTTGACATATTGTCATGGACTTTGACTCCTCTTCTGAATTACCCCTTGGTAAGAAGCTGCAAACTCCCTTGCCTTCTGCTCATGCTATATAGACTTCCTGGCCAGTCTGCTCATGCTACAGAACCCCTGGCCAGTGTGCCTGTGCTACAGACCACCTTGCCATCTGCCTGTACCTGCCTGCTCTACAGAATATGTTGCTGTGAGCCTGTTATTGGACTATCTGTGTTTTCTGGTTGTGTCCAGTTGTGTCTACAAAGCGAAAGTGACAGGCTTGTAGGCACAAGTGTTTGATATCATATGATACTAGATATGATCTCAGTGGTGAAAGAGAGAGTCAGGTGTATGTAAAACTGGTTTGTTTGGTACATTGTGGAATTATCAACAGTGATCGAGATATCTGGAATATAGGATTACGTAGACAGTTAAATAACCAGAAGCTCAGTTGTAGAATGTTGGTAAGATACTTCAGCAGAGAGGATGAGATGTCAGCAACGGTATATTAGCAACCTCTCAACAGAAAGGTGGTGGTAGAATCCAAATTCAGAGATTAGTTTTTCAAGAGAGGGGGTGTATATAGAGTACAGGCCCCATAATCAAGCCCTGAGGCACATCAATAGAGAGTGCCAGAAAATGAGATGCAAAAAGTATGGTCAGAAGATTGGTGTTTCGCAGGAGAATGTGGTGGTATGAAGGATTTGCAGTAGCAGAGGGTGATAAACAGGCTGTGGAGAGGTCAAAGAGGATAAGCAAGGAAAAGTGACCGTTTGTTTTAGTAGTCATTTAGAGATATTTGTAGTCATGATATTTAGACATTTTGGTGAGGGTTGTGCCAGCACAAAACTTGAAGGGCTGAATGTGGTCACCATTTCAAACATATTATGTACAGCTACCTCTGCCTATTTTTAGGCTAATACAGTTAAGGAATTTAAGTATGTATGGGATAGGATGGGGCTATCCTGACCACAACACAATACCAACAAAAAAAGTATATGTAATGTTTTTCATAATTATTTCTATAACTTTAATGAGAATTAATTACACTGGGGCACTATTTTAATTATGAGGATACTGTGCAATCAGTAATAGATAGCAAACAAAATATTTCAATTTTACAGAAATCACACAAACAGATGTAGCTACCTACACTTTTTTTCACTTCAATCCACCCACACTATATAAATCTCACATGCCAGTCACTTCTCATATGTTGTAATGGGGACCAACGTAAGAACCCCAAAATGATGAGTACATGTTGCTTTCTACAATAACCAATTAGCGTCAAACAATTAAATCCAGAATGTTTAGATTCGAGAGATAAAATGGTAGGCATTTTTCATCTAACCAACCATCCATCCATATGTCTCCCTCTCTTAGCTGTTTATCAGTTTATATATATATATAATGTACAAAATACTCCCAAATCTGACTGTAAGATGTATTGATCAAGCATACGTATATACAAAAAAAGTTAAATTGCTATCCCATTATTTTATATTAAAAAATGTATTCAGATTTTTATACTTAAAGTAAATTTCTAAGTGTCAGACTTTACAACTTTTTGTAAGGCTTGAAACATTGATTTTTTTCATACATATATTTACACATTCAATTCTATTAGCACCTTTGTTTTCAGTGGCGTGGGAGTTAGCTGAAGTACAAAAATGTGGTAAAAGCAAGACCAAAAACAGCCAAGGCATTGTGTATTGTAGACTAAAATCCCAGCATGGCAGATAGCGATGTTCCAAAAGCATTTAGACTGGCTAGTCCTGATTATAAATGGCAACTTGGCAGAAAATGTAATACATTTCTGTTTTCCAAACTGCTTCTCAGAACCTACTAGTCAACAAAAAATGTTTGAAACAAGAACGTATTCTTCCACTCAGAGGTAGGGTAACACATATTTTCCAGTATCTTAATATTTTCCAAATTGGAAATAATTTGCATTTTTACAAAAAATGCACAACATATTCATATATGCTACTTAAGTATATCTTTTGCTGCAAATATATTATTTACACATTTTTATACTTCATGCATTTTATAGTTTGCCTGGGTGTAAGCATTGGTTCACTTTTACTGCTGAAAAGAATTTGATTGTGCAGAAAGAAATATGACGGAAAACCCTGCGGCACTGCTAAGGGGAAACTACTAACCTGCGGAGTAGAATGTAATGCAGAGTCAGAGTGCACTTTATAGAAGTCGTTTAAGATGTGAATACATTATATATCAGCTGGCACCATTTAGTAAGTAGTAGTATAAAAAATAATGTACTTTAAAGGACTTTTGTTTCTTCAAATAGGATTTAAGGTTGAAGAAGTTTAGTAAGTATTTAATGGCCCAGTTCACTGCCTGTGCATGTGAAGAAGAGATGGAGGAAATTGATCTGAATTGAACAGCTTAATAACTACATTAGGCTCTAAATCAATACATTGATGTATCAGCATTGATATATATGGATGATATCTGTAACTGTTTAATAAATATTTATAGGTGAACAGAAGAGAAAGCACATATAATAATATGTAATACGTACATCAAATACAAACAATGTATTTATTACATGAAATACAGCCTTACCTGAACCAGGTTCCATCCTTTTAAAGACTCAGCAATAATAGAGGTCACTGAAGGGCATACGCCACCAAAAACCATCAAGTGATTAGGTCCATACTTTATCGCATCATAAAATGCTTTAAGTCCTTTTGCATTGTCACACTGTGAAAAAAATAAACACATGATATAGCAAAGATATTTGTTGCCAATAAAAGCTAGCATGAAAGTCCTATATATTTTAATATTTTATGTAATATTACAATATTACTAATTTAAACATGATAGCCAGTAATATTTCATGTGCACATGCGTGATCTCCTGTTATGGGTTTATTTGATCATTCTTGCAATGTAAAAAGGGGCCTTGAGTAATTTCTCAAGATATCACATAGTCTATTATAAGGTAAATAGGGATGAAAATGTTCATAGGATACAGTAAAATCATATATAACAATAAAACACTGAATCAAATATACATGTATGCCTGGGTTGCTATAATAACAGGATATTCAAGTTTCTACGTTGTTACTAAGTATGTAAGTGAAGAGAATGACTTTGATCAATATATATCTCATGTGCAATACGACACTGGCAATAATACTTTAATCAATATTAGAGTATGATACAGGGAAACATAATAATTTTATAGCAATAAGTGTCAGCTGCTTCATTTTCTTTGAATTCCTAAGCTCAGAACAGTCCCATGACTGGCAAATGTATTAAAATCCTTATTATCATTATTTATACATATTAATATTATTAACTTATAAAACTTAAGTAAAAACTGTATTAGCTTTCACCTACAACTAACCTACATATTTTATTAGTTATTCAGTTAAATCTTAAATTTGTTACATTTCATGCTTACAGCTTATTTTAGATTGTATCATATATCAGCAGTTCCATTGCTCATATCAGTATCTATAAGACAATAGCAAAAACCCGTTCATGACCAATCAAGGTCAGCTTAAGGATGAACAGGGGAGAAAAACATCCTCTTCTCCAACATTAAGGTCAAAAATGTTAATTGTTAAATTTGGTATTTTTTAAATATTGTTTTCAGTTATAAAATATATGAAGGAAAAGGAACCTAGGAAAATAATTAAAGCTACCTCTAATGTTTCTAATGTAGAAGAATGACAATGTTAATTGCTATATTGCAAATTAACAAAACCTCATAGTAATGTTGTTACTTTTTTATAGAATTTTTATAGAATTTCTGGAATTTAGTATTAAGGAAACGTCGAAAAGTCGGAAAAAGATTTCTTTTAAAGTCCACAATTTTCCCCTTTATAAATTGTACATAGTTTTTTTATTTATATCAGTCTATTAATTCACAACGTGTCTGTGCCTTCTTTGCCCCAGGTCCTACCTACCTTCGAACTTACACTCTGGTACACATATGTATACACACTTACACAAACTACACACACTTACTCATATTCGCTAACACACGTACACATTCTGATTCATACTCATTTCACCAATTTACACATACATACGCACACACAAACTCCTACACATCCATGCTGACACACACATGTACACTTACATGATCAGACACCCAATTACACTTCCATGCTCACTCGCACACACATCCATGCTCACATACATACATATACAAACACATATACATACATCCTGCTGTTTCACCACAGGGTCACATGGCCTTACCATGCCTGTTCAAAATCGTTTAGGAAGGGCCCTTTCTAAACTATTTTGGACCAGTACAGTGAGACATGAAGAAGGGGTCACAGCAGTCGCACTGGGCCCCCTAGAGGCACGGGCCCTGTCACAGTTGCAGTTACGCCAGTGCTTGTGATTCTTCCAGTCCTCTATAAAGTAAAACGGCACAGAAAGATCTTCCTTTAGGGAAGAGATAACAATATAGCATAACATGTCCATATTCAGACTGTAGCAACAAATAGAAACCAAGGTGATCCATAGTAGTGTGCATGTCCCTTGACATCAATTATTAAACACGTTTAGTGTATGTATTAAATGATGATCACAAGAAAGATCACTTGAGTGGAACATTTAGTAATCTTTATAATGTTTTCATCTTGGCTGTCCTGTAGACAGAAAACTATTCTGTTCGTTTTATGTCAAGACAATTAATACCCATAGGACACAGACAAAAATGTAGACTGACAGCTCTAAATTCCTTCTATTCCATCTCGGATACCTGCCACCTTTTATTTGGCCATGCATATAAGTGGATTAGACATTCCAAAAATGTTATGGATAAAATATGATATTTTTAATTAGACCATTAAAAAAAAAAAATGAAAAAATAAATGTGCTATACTAAGCCAGTATAGGAAAACTAGTATCCCTTCTTGTGACAGTAGGATTTTCAACGCATTCTTCAACTGCAAATGCCTGACAGCAATGGCAATGTGATTAATTAAAAAAAAACTTGCGCCGCCTAATTTTTTAACTCATAATGTTACCTGCACCCCAAAAGGCCAATTGTAATTATAAGAAAATGTACAATTTTTAAAATCAGAAAGAGAAAATTATTTTATTTTAGAGATTTCCTCTATAAAGAATATATATTTTTAAGCCTTGCTCCACCCTTCATTTTTCATTGTGGTTACAAACTGGACAGCGAAATCAGACAACCATTGAACCAATATCTGACCGTGCTGATCAGAGCCACAAGATTTCAACTACATCTTAAATTAATCCAATTAAAATTTCAGCAACGAGGTTAGCGGCATATAAATGTCTATTTTATCTTTCATTAGATAATGTTGGAATAAATGGATTTGCAGAGCTAGTGTAACTTCAAAAAAATGCAGAGCCAGTGCAATTTTCAATTTGTGGATATAAAACCTAAAAGAAGTGTCACTGGTATGTCAACTTTTAAGTAAGGTTAAGATGTCCACCACTAGATAAAACCTCTGAAATTGCTAAGGACTGCAGAGCCTAGCAAGATCTGATGCAAACACTATCACATTAATTAAATTATTACTGAATCTTTAGATGTATTTGCTTCATTTGGTACTAACTATGCAGCAGCATACATTTGCAAAATTGGCTCAAATTAAAACTATAATGAGACTGCATTTAATATGATACAATACAATTTTTAAGATTGTAGAAGGGTTTATATTTCAAAAAGCATATCGTTTTATAAAAAATCTAAAAATGAGATTATGTATATTGTTTCCAAATAAAATAAAGGTAAAATAAAATAAAATAAAAAAAATACAGCAGTAATTGCTGTTCTCAATTTCAGGGTTATATCCTAACAAATTATGTATTTCTACATCTAGGTGTATATATCTAAATCTATATTTATATATTCACCGATCAGCCATAACATCATGACCATCTGCCCAATATTGTATAGGTCCCCCTTTGGCCACCAAAACAGCCCTGGCCCGTCCAGGCCTCTGAAGGTGTGCTGTGGTATCTGACACCAAGCCGTTAGCAGCAGATCCTTTAAGTCCTGTACGTTGCAAGGTGGGGCCTTCATTGATCGGACTTGTTTGTCCAGCACATCCCACAGATGCTCAATTAGATTGAGATCTAGGGAATTTGAAGGCCAAGTCAACACCTTGAACTTGTTGTTCCTAAAACCATTCCTGAGCAATTTTTGCTTTGCGGCAGGGTACACTATCCTGTTGAAAGAGGCCAATGACATTAGGGAATAAAGTGTCCATGAAAGTGTGTACATGGTCTGCAACAACGCTTAGGTAGGTGGTATGTGTTAAAGTAACATCCACATGAATGGCAGGACCCAAAGTTTTCGAGCAGAATACTGCCCAAAGCATCATACTGCCTCCACCAGCTTGCCTTCTTCCCATACTGCATCCTGGTACCATGTGTTCTCCAGGTAAGTGAGGCATATGCACCTGGCCATCCACAACATGTAAAAGAAAGCGTGATTCATACCTGGCCAACTTCCATTGCTCCATGATCCAGTTGTTATGCTCATGTGCCCATTGTAGGCGCTTCAGGGAACATGAGCATGGACACCCTGACTGGTCTGCGGCTATGCAGCCCCGCATGCAACAAACTGTTATGCACTGTGTGTTCTGACACCTTTCTATCAGAACCATTCATTTTTTTCAGCAATTTGAGCTACTGTAGCTCGTCTGTTGGATTTGACCACATGAGCCAGCCTTCACCCCCCCCACGTGCATCAACGAGCCTTGGCCCGCCCATGACAATGTCGCTGGTTCACCGCTTTTCCCTCCGTGGACCACTCTTGATAGGAACTAACAACTGCAGACCGGGAACACCCCACACAAGCTGCAGTTTTGGAGATGCTCCAACCCAGTTGTCTAGCAATCACAATTTAGCCCTTGTCAAAGTCTCAGATCCTTAAATTTTTGCTACTTCTAACACATCAACTTTGAGGAAGTATGCCGCCAAATATAACTTTATTCCCGTCAACTGAATAATATATATATTCCCAATAATACTACAGTGAGTATTTCATGGCAAGTGGAGGACTGTGTCTGTTTTTTTTCACAGCTAGAGTCATAAAATAAACCTCATGGGTAAACTACTGGAGTTGAAAATCTTATAAATGCTTTCAATTGATACTTTATAGGTACACAAGGTATTAGATACAATAATTTGTATGTGAAATCTTAAATGTGAAATGTGAAGAAAATAAGAATACTTGGGTTCATTAATGCTAAATGTGAAGTTTGCAGTGTAGTCAAGTTTTCGATTTTATACTCGAGAGTAAACTCAACTCACATCAACTCAACTGCAGTACATAGGAGTTGCATACTAGCATATTAATGTAGGTGGAAAAGTTCAACTGTGTAAGTTGTAAACCAACAGCAACTTTGAGATTTATTAACTCCTGAGTTGCTTGCAAGTTGTAAAGAGGGGGGCAAGATGAAATGCAAATTGAATCCCTTGCTTTGCACTATGCAAGGGAGTCCACAAAACTATGTACCCCCAAGGGAGTCTGGCTGTCTTACCTCATCCCTGTAAGGGAACAGGGGCTTATAATTTGCCATCAAAAGGTATAAGGTTGACTTATGCCAATCTCACCCCATATCCTCTATATGGGGAGGCACAGAGCCTACCTGTGCCTCCCCTAGACCCCTACTTTGTGCTTAACCATATATCTCCCTTCATCCCTTTGTGTGCGATCAACTGGTTTAACCCACACCACAAATCATCATTTTTGGGTGATGAAGGTTGACACAGAAAATCCACACCCAAAAGGATGTTTCCAATTTACCTTGTAATTCTATTCACTGTCAATGCCTTTAAGTTCCCAAGCCAAACATAATGTAAAACAAGAGGAAACAAAAAGCCTATGTACCCGCTGTCTTTTAAATAACAACTGGTTGCATGGCAGTATGTATACAGACTTTAACGCACTACTGATCACAGACAAGAAACACTCAATACACTAACAGACAGTTTCCAACTGTGCATCTAGTAATGGGGTGATGGTTTTACTGTCTAAAATAATGCTGTCATTAAAAAAGTGAAGTTTTCATTCTTGATTAATTTTGCCTGTTGAGAACTACTGAATATACCAGTGATGTTGCAAATTCATGCCATTTTGCTGCAAATTCCATTAACCATGCACTATACAGAGGACTATAGATAACTGTTTCTTTAAATAACTTTCTTTATTCTTAAAGGTATTTTTTACATTGTTCCACCAGTTCTTGGTTTAATAAATTAAAATGACAAAAACCTCTCCAAAATCAAAATATACAAACGCATAGAGAAACAACATGTAGATTAATGCTAATAAATGCTATTTTATGCTAAACAAGATAAAAGATTGAATCATATCCTGTTTTACCTAATAGCGATGAAATAATACATTAGAAATGTCAATGCAAAATAATCAAATTATACTAAAAAGATAACCACTTAAATTGCCACGAAATGCAAAGTAAAAGGTTTGTGTAGCTGAATAATATGAAAATAATGTCCCAGACTGGAGGCTGAATATGCCATAGAATTTAAAACCATGGCAGCCAAGGTGAAGTGGTCTAGCGAAGCTCTCATCGCAGCTTTCTATAATGATCCGTCTGAACATTTAAAAGATGAACTATTCACCAGAGACCTGAGAGATTGAAGATTTCGTGTATATGGCTCTCAAACTTGATAGTGGTATCAGAGAAGGACAATCGTGAAACTCTAAAAGGTTCAGAAGGGCATGTTCTCACTTTCTCTATTTACTGGGATTCCTGTCTCTACCCCTTCATCCAATAAACATATGAACTTGTGTGTTACCAAGATATCCAGAAGAGAATACACTCAGGAGATCTGAGGGCCTAGAGGTGGAGCTTCGTCTGTGTGATCATTGTTCTGTCAATAACAATCATCTTCTGGTTCAAGTTATCCTTGAATGGAACAACATCATTGTATCCACTTTGGCCATGCTCATTTCTGGGGCTAAAAGGTCCTTCATTGAGTTTTCGTTTTTCTACAAAAATAGCATTCCTCTCACTATCGTGTCAGAGTGGAGGCTAAGGTATTTCATCAACTCCACTGCACATGGGATGGGTTATAAAGGAGGGAATCCGTCAGCACTTCTTAGTTAATAGAAGGTTTTGGAAATGGCTTTTTTATTTTTATTTTCATTCTAAGTTTTTCTATTCTTAAGTAAACCTTCTGAGTTGCAGGAAACTCACATAAACTTGAACGCAAAGTTTACAGTTGCATGCCCTCTCAAGAAACACATATATCGTTGATTAGCATGCAAGGGCTTGCAACATCAATTGAGTCTGTTCAGTCAAGTTAAAGCTGAAACTGATTGACCACTTGAGAGAGATGTGTATGCAGCCATACTAAATTTCAGAAATGGAGAGCCTTTCTCCTAGCTATGTGTCTAACTACACATCCAAAACAATTGAAAGTTCTTTAGCCAAGTTGCATGGAACCAGCAATCATGTTTAATATAGCATTATATATATATATATATATATATATATATATATTATATATATATATAATAATATATATTAATATATATAAGAGATTGCTTCTCTGGCTGTAAGAATTTAGGAGAAATGTTATTCAGAAGTGAGAAACATACATTAAAGAACATCTTTAGTCCGAATCCTCAGGGGTAAGTATCTCTTCAGCAATTATTATGCCACGTTGTTCTGACAGCTGCACATTTGGTAACTATACTAAAAGACTTTCATGTAAAAAAAATATTTTTTAAAGCATTAGTCATAAAGAATTTTTTGTTCTCAAAGAAATATACAAAGCTCATTTAGATATTTTGTTTTGGTACAGTATCTAAAGCTCCTCCTGGAGGAATTTCCCCCCCCCCTGATTTTAAAGAACTGGTCTACATTTCTCAACACACCTAAAATACCTATCCCTTTGAAACTGCTCATCACATTTGATAATCATATCACTTGTGTGATCATAACAGTTGATTTTAGGCGAAAAACGACGTCTATATCACAAGTAAATTAAATAACCTTCATGTTCCTCTTCAAACCAGATTGCTCACATATTCATATCAGCAACCTGAGACTGAATGTGACATTCCTATTCTGTCACAAAGGCCAATGCAATATTTTTAGCACAAGGGTATAAAGCAGAGAAAAGGCGAGGTATACTTGCTGTAAAGGTGATATGTTGTGTTGCAGTCACTTATAAGTGAATATTGCAAATTTTTACTAGGCAAACGAACTGCATCAGCGGATAATACTTTCACTTTATCTATTTTCCATCTGCCATTAAAATAAAGACTAATTACAAGGTTTTTGGGGTGAAATGGTAATAAGGAACATAATGGCATAGTTAATAATGGGAGTCATGTGGTTAAAGTGAAGTGATTTTAATGATGTTAACATTAAAGTGTTCGAAAGCCCCAAGTATAAATGCATGAATTTTCTGAGTCAATTAGATGTATGATAACTGATGGATTGGAAACATTAAATGCTCTGCTATGTTTTAAATCTGTTGAAATCAAAGTGAAACCTACCTAATTCTAAAAAATGTTCCCCTAATTAGTGCATTAGTAGGCAAAATGGGCAAGTTCAATTAACTGTACATACATTATCATTGTGTTATGTGGGTCAGCTACCATTGTTACATTAAAAATGATGTCATGTGAGAAGGAGCAGTCCATTTGCGCCAGCCACCAAATCAGCCGAGACTTTGTCGTCTGCAAATGAGACAAAGGGTAGGCATTTTTCGTTTGTACTTTTTGGATGGAGCACATCAGTACCTTTGTGCTTCGGGTTCCAAAAATGTATGCAGTTAAAATCTAATTATAATACTTAACTAATGACACTTGTACTCTTTGCTCCACAGGTGGTACATAGGGGTGTGCGCCTGTGTGTCTGTCGGCATGCATTACTATGGGTCCTCTCAACGAAACACACAGTACAACCACATTGCAGTACATGAAAAATATTCATTATTTTAACATGTGCACCAAGCTCACACATAATATTCAAAAATAACAACACACTAATCAACAAAAATATGTGCATGCATCCTACTTCATATTTGGCCATGTTTTGCCCACATAATAATGTGGGCACTACTGCAAGGTCACAAGACATTCTGATCATGAATAGACTACTGCATGTAAAAGCTGCTTGCGGTTCATATCACCTTTGCCTGGACAGGCAACACCTGTGACATAAGTATAGAAAATCTTGGAAAAGGACTTTTCTTTTTTTGCATAGTCCAATGCGGCGGAAATAAACCCACTGTATTATGACTCAGTGCTAATGGTATACCTACAAATATTTGGCAAAACTAAATCTTTGGAATGAGTCACTAACTTTTCACATTACTTTTCACTGGAACGAACCTAGCCACTGCAATACATTACAAAGCCTAGACGAAATGCTGCACAAATCAACATGCTACACAACGTACTCAGTAGATGTGTCATTGGTATCTGAATTACTGCTGTGTTAAATAATTTTTATGGCGCAAATATGGTTAATATGGGATGGATGACTCATATATTTAACACTGTACTGCAAAAAAGAAGAGAAATTAGGGAGAAAAGAACTGGAGGTGATGATTCATCAAGCCCTATATGCTTACTTTCTGATGGCTCATGAGTCATTACACTGATCAACACAACTGGTGTGAGAAAGTCTGATTAATTCCGTGTTAAGTTTTCATAAAGTAAAACATGCACAGACTCTGCTTGGACCTTTTGATGAAATATTAAAATAGTCCTTCCAACAGGGAATGATAACCAGGTGATGCTAAGGCATAGTTAGTTTTGTCTCTTCAGTTCACGGGAGAAGCCATTTGACTTATTGAAAACCAGGGGCATGTGCCCATTAATTTTTGTTTCTGCATATGATGCAATTATTTGTTATATAAAAAATTAGTTTAATCAATCATCTCCCAGCTTATGAAATCTTAAAATCTATTATCAAGATTCCTGATGTTAGTAATCGTATTTACTGTAACTATCCGTAATCAGGGATTGGTTTATATCAAGGGCACAATGACACCTGACAAATCCTCCATACCTGTAAACAATTAACAATTTTTCCCCAAAAAACAAAAATGAGTTTCCTAATGTAAATTGTAAGCTAAACTATTAATAATGCTGTCCGAATATAATGTCAAATATAACTATGTAGTAACACTACAAAAACTGGTCTGGCACACCTTTGGCACTCAAAAGGTTAAATGATGCCCACTTGTCTCTTGTAGTATACTTACAATATGTGCAATCTAGGCAAGTTCCATATCATCCACAAAATTTACCCAAATACTTTAAAATAGTTTAGGAGTTTAGGAGCACTAAGCCAAGCTTTTTTTGTGTTTCATTTTACTGTATATTGGCATTCCTGAAGGTGACGTATAGTGTACATATTTACCCGGCTACGACTTATTTGATTACTTAATTACTTGTTCATAAACGTACTGAATATTAAACATACATCATATGACCAAAGTATGTCGACCTCACTCCTACACGTGTGATGTCAGGTGCCCAGCTACATATCTTGGTCATATATTGTATATTCATCCCTTTTTTTCGTTTTGCTATGTAACTTAAAAAGATGGCAGATTCTGGCATCGTGATTCTGGCATCCTTTTTAAAGCTTCAATGAGGAAAATTAATTAGAAATGCTATTTTTGTCACCATTTCAACCAAACTTTTGGACCAAATGCTTTCCAAAACCAAAGCTATACTGAAAAACAAAAGCTTCATGTAGTTACTAAATTTGGAAAAGTGACAAATGCCTTTACACAAAACCACATACTTGTAAATCCATACATTAATTAAAAATTGAACCAACAGGGAGTATAGTACAGTTTTTTTTTCAATTATTATTGACCTGGTTTTAATAGTTAATGTAATCGTTGTAAGGTACAGTTGTTCCTGTGTAGTAGTTTTATACTTATTTGTATCACAAGATATTTATATTTCTCCAAAGGCTAAATAATGTATAATGAACTCAAGTTATATTGCTTCTGTTGAGTATTAAACAGAAACAGCTGAAGGTATCTCAGATTAACAAAAAATTTAAACATGAACCATAAAATACCCCAAATTTCCATTATTATCTGGAACTACAAATCTAACTGATGTAGGTCTTTTCCCTGTAGTGACCTTCTTCCAATCCATTTTAACCTCCACTCCCCCTGTGATCTAATATATTTCTACAATATTTCAGGATTTGTGTGTGGACACTGTTTTTTGTACTTATTGCCTGTCAGATCACATGATTCCCAAATGATTTTATAAATGTTTCATATGTTTATATCTCCTCATAAATTAACTCACCATTCAAATGTTTCAAATATTATTTTGGATAGGTTCCTCAAACAAAAGCCTATTGAAATTTCTACCATTTTCAAGTATATTTGTAATCAACACATATTAAAAATACAGGCATACGTTAGAATAATTATCATCTTGGATGACAGACAGTATCTCTTTGTTGGGCGAAGAAAAGATTTGTACACAGTTTTGGATATAATAATGTTCTACATGTCCTTGGTTATACATTTTGAATTGAATTTATTAAACTTTCTGGATAGTCATGATGTGACTAGTGCTTGCCTCGATTGAAACTTTTTTTTTTATTTTACAAAAAGAAAAAAATACATAATACATAATACTTCCGTTACGATACATAATACATATATATACATAAATAAGACATAAATAAATAATCATAACCTCAAAAATACAAAAAAAACCCCCCAAAACTTACAGAAGTGAAATTGGGCCGATATATTTTTTACATCTATATTATACCTTGTTATTTAGGACTGTATTATACTGTAGCATCATAATATTTTGTAAAACAAAAAGTCAAAAAATGCAAATTCCCTCTTTACTCACCTTATACCTACAGCAATGAAAATCTAAAGTGTGCTTTCCTTAGTTACACACACAATTCAATGGTATACAAATCTTTTTACTTCAGTAATGCACTCATTCATCCTGAGACATCAGAGCTGCCCTTGGATTATACTGTGGGAGGAATACTCAACAAAGATTTAAAGAGCCTTCGATCCCACTCTCAAAATGTATTACCGAACTAAAATATTTCATGTACCGAAGACAATATTTCACTATATATACTGTTTGTCTTATTCCCTTACATATACAAAAACCCTGTTGAAGGTTAAACCTCTTCATCCGGGGATATCAAGTTGTTGCAAATTTTATCCTGTTTATTTATAGACTCACACTCGCCCAGATCACTTTTTCTTGTTCATCTGCTTACAGGCTATAGCATATAGCTTCTTATTCCCACGTTTTAGGCGCCTAATTGTAAAATGTTTGTTCATTTTCATTGTTATCTTTTTTCAAAAACATTGGGTTTTTACAGTCACGCTGGTTATGTAATTTGGCGAGATTTCTATTATATGATTATTTTCCTACTTATAAAGCACCCACATATATTCAAAGGGTCTGACAAAACTAGAATTGACAGGCTGAGACAAACCGATACATTAGGTTAAAGAGGGCCCTGCTTGCGAGTTTCTGTATTTATGTATAATTTCATAATAGAATTCAAAGTTCATATTTTGGTATAGAGGTAAAAAATATGTAGCTTATTATGTGCTGTGTTGTTATAACTCTTTAATGCTGAACTAGCAAAAAAAAATCAAAGGAGCGGCCATGTGTCTGAATACAATGAGGTGAGAATGGTAGGCACTACAGCAACAGCTGGATTGCTACCTGGAGGGTGTCCCTTTAAATCAGTGAACGCTGCAATTTAACTCAATTGTTCCAGTGATATTCTCTATACTGTAGCAATCGCAATACACTCATCTGACCTTTGGGTAATTGCACAGTTGTTTTTTTTTAAGCCAGGTAATCATTTAACTAATGAAAACTATTTATCAGTCTCCATTATGAAGGACCTCATTCACTCGTAGATTAAACAAAAGTCTTTTTGGTATATTAAAATTGCTAATATGCCACTTGAGCCTTTTCCAATTACCATTGAAACCACTGTTGATCTGTTCTTATGGACACACAGAGAATTAGAAACAATATAACTTTATATAGGAAAATATAAAGGATAAGGCCCTAAACGCAAAAGTACTGTAATGTGCATAACAAAAGTGTTGGTATCGTAATTAGTTTTAGGTATGTTTACTGGTCCATATATTTCACTCTGGTGTTAATACGGAGAAAGGGAAAAAGAGTCTGCCAAGTGGCTATTATAATAATGTATCCTGAATACAGTTACACTTACTGTTCGAAACATATGTATAATTCCCCTCTGTGGCTTTTGGCCAAAAGCACTTAAATGACTTAAATGTATGAATCCCTTTTTCAACCAGGTCTTTCTCTCACCGCATAATTAGTCTTAGGGGTAATTGCTGCTAATAGCTAGAGTGTGTGAGTCAAAGATCCTATGTGTGACTGCTTTTTATTGCAAATAAAAGCCCAATGACTCCTCTGAGATTTTCTTGTAATAATCCATGTTTTAGAAACCAAGTACTCCATTAGAATGATGGAACAGATTTATATTCAGGGTAATCCTAGTCACAAGCAAGAACTTTACTGGGTATAGTCAAAAATGTATGATGTAAAGCCAAAGTTGACTTGTCGTGCTAAAATGGTTTACACTACAAAAATTCTAATCTAATCTAATTCTAAATAATATCTGGTCCTATCATCAGGTCATGCATTTAAAATCATTATATATAATATTATACACTACCATGATTGGTTTGACAGCAAGAGGCATATTGTGTCCAAAGCCGAATAAGCTTAGGGGTGGCACGGACTACATAACAATTTAGCAGCATTGCATGTCCATATGAGGTGGAGCATGAGGATATGTCATCATATCCCCGCGCTCACCATAGAGCAGGCATGTCCGAAGTCCGGCCCGCGGGCAAATTGCGGCCCGCGTTCCGGACTGATAAGGCCCCACAGATAAGTTGCTCAATTCAATTTGCGTTTCATTTTAATGGTTCAAAGAATGTCAGGCAAAATGGTCGGCCCTCACACATGTTCACTTCATCAAATCTGGCACTCTTCGAAAAAAGTTTGGACATGCCTGCCATAGAGGACAGTGGCTGCCAAGGTAAGTGCTGGGGTGGGGTTGGGATACGCCAGGGGTGCTGCGTAGACAAAATACATTATAGATACATCAATATACATTATTGATTTGCTTGCTTATACTCTATTGCTAGAGTATATTATTATTATATCATGTTGTATGGTTTATCAGGAAAAAAAGATATACTTTGAAGCAGGAAATAGCTCGGGAGTGAAAAAATATGTGATAAAATAATGTAATAAACTAGTAGCATCTTAAATCTCCTCAAGAATTGCATTACTTAATGTATACAGTGGAATCCTGCATGCATATATTATTATGCATCTTATCTAATTTCATATATAATAAAATCACATAGCTGAACCTTAACACAGCCTTTGTTTAAAAGCATCCAATGGTATAAGTTACTTTGCATTAAAGTATAATCGAGCAACCTTATTTCAACCTTTGTGCACTGATCTGATTGCAATGATTTTCCATCACTTAGTGTAAATGGGATTAAAACAGGTGAAGCATAGTTAATCCCTCAAATCAGTCAATCCCTTTGAAATAGAAGCAATACCTTATGAGTTTACAAAATAAAAGACACTGTATTATGATAATTTGAGAGATTTAATGTCTCTCTCCCAGGAGAAATATAAATTACTTTCTAAAGCAATAGCAAAGGGAAACGCACGGATATGGATTAAGTTGTGTTATCATATTTCAGTTTTCTTCCAACCTTGGTGAGAAGGTAATACCGATCCAGGAAAAATGTTATTCATTTCAGTTAATAACAATATCTGGAGTGATGTATATATCACATATGCAGTGTTTAAGAGGATTCCGTCTGAAGAACAGACCTAGATATCCTGAAAGCTTTTTCTGTGTTGGCCCAGTATCAGGTGTCACCTTTAACTAAAGAGTTTATCTTTCTTTACATTAATATGGTTATCACCATTTTCCTTATTGAGATAAACTGCGTGACTGTTATAATTTATATTTGTGCTACAAATTGAAACTAGGACAATGTCATAAAAGCCCAAGACGAAATGGAGTCTTTAGTTGAAGTCGGGCCCTTCTTCAGATGGAATCATGAAGATGTGCTTGTGTACCAGACAAAAGGAACATAAAACGTAGTACATCATGCAATTTGGATTGACAGAAATAGCAGGTGAGGTCCCAGCTCAAACAATATTACAATCCTGAAATGTCCAACTGATTCAGGGTATTCGCTGGATGGCCAAATCCTACCCAGATAGCTAGACATTTTTTTTTTTCTGGGAACAGTAATGCAGTAGACTTTTCTCATATCCCATGTGGCCAAAAGCTCTATTGTGAAATGGGTGAAATTATATTTTAAACCAGATTAACTAAATATCAAATACATCTTCGTTATACCTTACAAGGCAGCTCAAGGCTTGTCCCTCGTGTATGTCGAAACACTTATTTTCCCCTTTACCAGTAAGCCAGGGGGATATTTTTGTAGTGCTCAGCATATTGCAAATCCTATCACTATTCTTTTTGCACAAAGATATAAATATAAACCATGTAAAAGATACAAAATGTGGGGAAAAAAAGATCATTGCATAAGAAAACATGCTGGGAAATGATGTCCTCTCATTACAAGAGTGAAGAAAAGTAAGTCTTCAAAATACTTAAAAAAATGCAAAAAACACACAGTTTACAGAAAATTACTTATGCTCTATTGATTATGTTTTTCAGGCAAAAGCTGCTTTAATATTTGATGTGTCAAACAGATTTCAGAGCAGAAACAAATTATGAACAATCTGTGAATCTAATTTAGTGATCATTAATGTTCACCTTTACACATCGCTTAATTTGAATTGGCAGAGAAAATATCTATATTATGTATAATGACAATTTCATACAAAATAAATTGTGTGGCAAAGGAAGACTAGATTTAATTTCTTTGCAAATTAATAGCTTTCACGCAACTGAAGATTTCAGTGTATCTAGCCAGATGCCATATCAACAGAAGTCAAAACTTAAATTTTATGTTACATAATTATAGGGAAAGCATAATTCATTTATTTCCTCATCATTCATTTATAGCCCTGCCACAGTTAATTTTATTTCATCTGGTACAAATTCAACGCAGTAGGACTGCTAGCTTAGATCTACCATGCATGGAATATGGTTCTTTGTCTTTGTGTTATATTTGGTAGGAATTTTATAATATCAAAATAGTATGAACGAATCCCTATAAGTATTTACAGTAGAGAGTGGAAATTTGCAAACACAAAATATTTGCGGTATTGTGGCTTAGCTTTTACAACCACGTAATTTTATATACCAGGAATAAGCAAACATAATTAGGGCCAAATCATTTTGACATGTGTTATTTTTTGTGAATAATTTTAATTTGTATATTGTATTACATTGGCTTATTTAATGTGTAATGTGGGATTTTGGTAAAGTTTCATAGTCCCATTAATTAGCAAATAGTAGTGTCAGGACCCGGGTCAGATAGGAGCCCATGTGCAGGGGATACTGGGGAGTCTGTCTGTACCCCTTTATGCATATTGATGGGTAGGAAGGTACAGACAGATTAGCAGGACTGGAAAATGGAATAGAAGGGAGCTGAGGCAGAGACAAGGGAGCTGAGGCAGAGACAGGGGAGCTGAGACAGAGAGAGAGACAGGGGAGCTGATGCAGAGACAGGGGAACTGAGGCAGAGACAGGGGAGCTGAGGCAGGGCGGACGGCAGGTAAAGGCTCGGGTTCAGGCTCTGGCCCACTCGCAGGTAAGCCCACTGGCAGGGCGGATGGCAAGTTCAGGCTCAGGTACAGGCTCAGGTAAGCCCACTGGAAGGGCGGAGGGAAACGGAGGCCCACTGGAAGGGTGAACGGGAACAGAGCAATACAGGGCCAGGCACTGGTACAGGGCCAGGCACTGGTACAGGCTCATGCACGGGTACAGGCTCATGCACAGGTACGGGTACAGGAACAGGTTCAGCCACGGGAACGGGCTCAGGAACGGGCACGTACACGGGTACAGATTCAGGCACGGGTACGGGAACGGGCTCAGGCACGGGTATGGGAACAGGCTCAGGCTCAGAGCAAAGCAGCCCTTACACTTCAATGCCAAGGCCTTGACTGAAGGGCAGGTCTTATATAGGCAGGGTTTCACTCAGGTAATTAGCACTCCAGAGGGAGGAGGGTGGCCACTAGTGGTAGAAGATGGAAATGCCAGAAGTATATTCAGCCATGGTCCAGACAGCGAAAAGTGGACCCTGACAAGTTGTATATTTTGGGGAGTAAGAATGAAAATCTTCACTAGCACAATGTAGTAGAAGTCCTAAGGATGTGTTCCATTGCAAGCTCACATTTAAAAATTAAGCCAGTTCTACTACCATAACTCCAAATAGCTATGATTAACAAAATCATATTTAATATGTCTATGTGTCAAAGTGTTACATACCACCATACAAAAGGATAAAGAGTTGTATGCGGGTGAATATTTTGTATCCATTGAATACATTTTAGAAGAACAAACAATTTACACTTGATCCATCACATTTTGTTTTACAAAATCGTTTTAGTGTGTGTGTGTGTATGTGTGTGTGTGAATAATAAGCTATTCTGGTGTTCCTGGTTGTTGTTTTTCCTTTTAAAGGAAAAGGTTGCATCTCTACTGCAATTATGTATTAAGGACTGCTGATTCCCATGCTCTTCTTACACAAAAAGATACAGTTAACACATACTTCAATCACTGAAATTCCACTGATTACATGAAAAGTTCTGTGAGATGGCCGTTCATATAGCATCTCCCCCAAACCGTTAAAGAGCTGTGGCCTTGTTTAACCCCAAATCATGTGTCCCACTCGCTTTTGTGATGGTGGGATTATGGCTGCAGGTTCAAATAAAGAGAACAGACAGGCATCAAATAAGCAGTCAGGCTTAGTTTAGCAGGGGAGTTGAAGCTGCAATTCTCCTGCAACCTCATCTGAAAAAGATTATAATCATCATAAAATATTCTATGCTGCTATTTAGCAACAGAATCATCTGCTGTGGGACTGCTGGTCACCATCAGTATTTTTAATACACTTTAATTATTGCCATAGTAATTAAATCACTGATTACTAGTTATGTGCTTACTAATTTTTCAATTTACAAAATTATTTTAAGCAGCAATTTGCTACCTCCAAGTTTACACTGTTAATATAAACACTAATAATCTGTGTCTTTTAAAGTACATCATCGCCATTCCCGTTCTGCTCTAGTCATCAAGCGCTTAGGACTAGACACCTTCACAACTAATTCTCCAAACGTAAATAGTTTATGAGATATCATTAAAACGTCCCAAGCAAATAAAACTTATGTGGCTAATAATTATACCTGGTAATTCCGAGAGCTAACCCCCCAAAAAACATTCCCTCTGCCGCTTCTCATAGGAGATAGGAAAGAACATAAATAGTCATGCAAAACGGTAGGGCTAACCTTGCATTTGGGCCGGATAAATGTGGCTAATTTGTATAACTATGATGATTTACGGTGTATGGCTATAGTTCTTGTATTGCAAACATTTTATTGTGCATGAATAAAAGGCTTAACTTACTTGCCTTGGGGACTGGGACATGTTAGTCCTGCTATGAATTCATTGATTTAATACATGATGGAGATATGTCTTCCACCGTGGTGGTTTTAGAACACACTTGGGTCCTAATCTAATAAACCAAAAGCTGATTTCAAAGTCAAGTATATCGTATATTGATTGGCGATTTAGCAGATGCAATACAACATACTCCACAAGAACAGCTTTATAAAGGCTATCTTTTTGCCTCTGATGGAAAAGGATCCTTGTATATACATTTCTAAAAATATGAAAGGGAATACCCTTAACCTCAGGTATAATATGCATGCTTAGTGCTTACGCTATGTTCTCAGGAAGTCATTGTTATACAAACAATGAATTAACCAGATCTGGTTTAAAAGACAAATTGTCCTTCATAAAAATAATTTTCAATCCATGAAGTAATTTTCTGTTAGTAATCAATGAGAATTAAGGGTATTCTGTATTCCAGATGTCAACAGCGGTCTTAGCTCTGCAGTTGACTTTCTATGTGACCTATTTCCGAGAAATCTAATAATGTGCAATAAGAAATAAAAATCTTATTTTCCGTTAAGCTTCTAAAATGTATATTCTCGAAACCTGCATGTGCAGACTCATGACATAGTTGAAAGAATGAAAAAAGACAGACATCGTTCCCCACCAGTAGTTTCTATGGCAACAAAACAAATGTGACAAAAATATGCATCATTTACTGCTGTTAATCTAATATGATGATTTTAACAAATGGACTTATTGATAAGATTTAGATAGAAATTTTGCTTCAGTTAAAAATAACTGTTTTCATTGATAAATCATTAATAGCGCACATTAGACACTCTATTGAAAATTCGGATATGAAGATGTGCAGATAATATGATGAGTTGCACTACTGTTTTTGGAGTTTTATGGAGTTTTAGGCATGCAATGTTTGAACAAAAACCACATTTTGATGATTACTACTAGTTGAATATTATAGAAAGTGTAGTATTTTGCATATGAAATATGGACTATGATTTTAAAATTAAAAAGAAGCAAATATATTGCCTTGGTTGCAAAAAATTAGAGAATTTAATTAAGCCTTGGACAACTTGGTAAATAATATTCTGCTTAAAGCTAAGCTACATCAAAACGATATGATTTTCATGTGTATTTTTGTCATAATTATTGTTTATTACACTGCTAGAGTCATTTTGCATTTTAGTTTTGGAAAAGGTCCAAATGTGCAAACTATGAAGCAAAATCTATAGACTCACAATTGGATAGGCTACATTTATTTTATAGATTTATGAAATAAACTAGATTTCAAATATCTGCCCTCTTTAGGTGATATTTGCACTGGAATGATTAAAGTAAATATTGGCATAACTCCTTTAGCAGACACAGAATACAAATAATATGTGCGTTAAAAGCTTATACACAGCGTAACCAGGGACAAAATTAGACAATTGCTAAAATCCTTAAAATGTGACTTAATCCTTAGCACATATCGTTCTTGTGTTAAAGATTACTTTCTTCTCACTGGGACAAAGCTCTACCACTCAATATTCTGAAGGACACATTGCTATTGATTTACTAAACAAGACATGTCAGTATTGGATATCAAAGAAATATTTTAGTATTTGGGCAGATCATGGGTAGTTTTTTTATTTTTTTGTTTCAGAATCAGATTGTATTATATAAAAAAACCTTATCTCTTAATAACCAGGGTCTAAAAAAGCAGAGCTCAACTTGGTTCCATAGAGCAGCGGTTCCAAATTTAGTCTAGAAGGCACACAAACGGTCCAGGTGCCATTGGAACAGAATAGGATCATCCATAAACCTTGGACATTGAAGACTTAGCTGAAAGCTCTGGTACAGGGCACACGCACATGCTATCCTAAATATCCATTATATATATAGAGAGAGAGAGAGAGAGAGAGAGAGAGAGAATATAGAGAAGGATAACTACTCACTGTTGCCATAGTGCTTTGATTCCCTCAACCCAAACTTTAATAAGGTTTATTCATTTATCAATGACCTGCATGTGATTAGTAAAATACAATGTTTCTTTTCCAATTTAGCCATTCGTTATGAAGGACAAACCTGAGAAATGTGTGTAATTTGATAATTTTCTGATGTGTTATGTCAATGTTTGCTACATACTTATATTTTATAGTTTTATAAATTGGACATTTATACGGTAGATCTAGATATCTCACTTAGTTACCAGATATTTACTACAAAAGGTTTGCAGGTAGATCATTTAACCAATTTACTAGATATTTCTGGCAAAACACCTGAACATCAAAGGCATGAAGCAAATTAAAAGGTATTGTAAAAATGGATATTTAAATACATTATAGATACTTCGAAAAATTAGGTTAGCCATTGATTAAAATTTGAGGTTGAGAATGTATTTCCAGAATTAATTGGGAACTGATTTGAGAATTCATTTTTCCAGAAAATTCACCTTAATTAACATCAAGATTGTTTGGCATAATTAGTTTTAAAAGCTGTCCCCTTATCCACATGGATGGACAATAACTATCTACTGGAAAAAGGATATAACTTTCAATTAACTCTAGTTATCTAGTTGCAAAGCAGAATGTTCCAAACAGAATGGGTAAAACAACATAATTTAATTGTAGGGATATTATTTTTGTTGTGTTATTTATGCAGAACACATCTGATTATACTGTCTATATATAGAACCTTAATGGCAGATGTGATGACATTTTATTGATGTTTCTCAGGTTTAATTATCGTGATAATTAAGGAAGGTGTAAAAAATTCTGTAAATATGGATGTGATGGAATCTTATTATGGTGTTTTAAAAACGATTATGAGGTTTGGGTTGGCTCAAGGTAAGGGATTTAAACACCTATGGCAAACTATGATTCAGTATACCCTCCTTCATGAAACATACTAATGAGGAAATCTGCAGTGATTGCAACTTAGAAATAATGGCATCTCTCAAATAGAGGTCTGACAACAAGACTAAGATCCAGATCACCCGCAGCACTGCAGGGGACCTGGATCCTCCTCCTGGGCAGCCTCTGCTGCTGCAGGCACTTCCTGTGGGGCTTCTATGACGAAGTGCCCGAGTGACATGACCTTCCGGTGCTTCATCATAGAAGCCCTGTCTGCATGCATCACGCAGACATTCACCAGCTGCCAGAATGGAGGATCCCTCGCAGCGCTGCAGGGAACCTGGATCCTTCTTCCTGGCATCCGGTGATCGTCTGCGCGATGCACACAGACAACCTCCGCTGCTGGCGGCACTTCCGCCAGGGCTTCTATGATGGAGCACCAGAGTGACATGACCTTCCAGTGCTCAGTCATAGAAGCCCCGGCGGAACAGGCAGCGGAGGTTGTTTACGCGCAGCGTGCAGATGTCCACCGGCTGCCCCCATTAGACATCAGGGAGTCTGAAGTACGGGGGACACGTCTGGGGAAGCATTGGTAAGTCGAGGTGGCAGAGTGGCATATAGAGGGTTAAAAGGCATTTCTGTAGGCAGAGTGGCATATAGGGTTAAAGGCATTTCTGTAGGCAGGTGGCATATAGGGGTTAAAAGGCATATCTGGGAGACAGAGTGGCATATCAGGGAGGTATAAGGCATATTTGGGGCAGAAATTAATATAGGGGGTATAAGGCATTTCTGGGGCAGAGTGACATATCAGGGAGGCAGCATGGCATATAAGGGGGTATAAGGCATATCTGGGGGGCAAAGCGGCAAGCCTGGGGGCAGATGTGCATAACTGGGGTGGGCAGATTGGCAAATAAAAACAAAACATCATAGTTTTTATAAAATATGAAAAATAGTTTACATGCAAATTAATATTTATTAATAAAACATTTTTTCTATAGGTGCGTCTTATATTCAGGCTTTTTCTTTTTTTCCAAAATTAATATTAAAATTCTGGGGGTAGTCTTATAATCAGGGTTATCTTATAATCGAGCAACTACTGTATGTGTGTGT
>VKOC01006410.1:0-16868 GCA_009364415.1 Spea multiplicata
TTTGTTTTATTTTGTTAAAAACCCAAAGGTAAAACCCCTGGGTTTTAGTTTTATTTTTTGCTTAAAGGTAAAAGCCTATTTTTGTTTTATTTTGTTTTGTTGCTTAAAGGTAAAAGCCTATTTTTGTTTTGATTTTGTTTTCCATAAAGTTAAAAGGACTTATGGTTTTGTTTTATTTGGCTTGCATTGGTTAGCCTATAATTTTGTAACTTTGGAGTAATTGATTTGGTTTTATTTTGATCTTAAATTCGGATGTTGGTTTTAATGCCAGTGTAATCTGGTTGAATAATTAGTTTAAAAAATTAGTTTGAGTAAAATATGGAAGCAGTTTCACAATTAGAAAGATTTGTTATCAAATATATTGATGAACACAAAAGTTCAGCGTTTGCTTGTGAAACAAAATTACAAAATGATCCTTGGGCCTATGTCCAGGAGCTTTTTGATACAGAGGTTACTACCTCAAAGAAATTGAAAAAGAAAAATAAGAAAGGCATGGCAGTGGCTAGTCTCTTTGCTGCATGCCTCGCAATGAAGGACAAATTAAGTGAGTGTCAGCAAACCCTTCAAGAAGTAAAAAGAGAAAATGAGTTGACACAACAAAAATATGAAGTTGTTAAAAAAGAAATTAATGAATATGAAGTAATGCTAAAAGAGAGCCAGACTGAGCAAAATCGCCTTAAAGACATGCACATCCAGCTCAGTGCTGCGGGGCAAGAGTCTATAGACCATGCCCCATGTAGAGAAAGAGAGATTCAGTTGTTAAAATCACTTGTTGTTTTAAAGGAAGAAAACATGATGATTCAGGAATTGAAATGTAAACCATCTGTTCCTACGTGTGCATACGTAATAAATGATTGGGAGGAGCCCTACCCAGACACCTGGGACAATGATTCTCCTGAATCAAACAATTGTATACCAATTGCATTAGGGGAAGTTGTTGACCCGCACAGTAGGGGAGAATGTTCCATATTGATAGAACAACAGAATGTTGAGAATGGGCAGGTTGAGACAATGAAAACCCCTGTCTCTGTAAGAACATGTCTGTTTCCTTCTACAGGAGGAAATGATACAATGTTGGGTTATGACAGTAAAGGAAGAACATTATATAATGCACCAATTCATAATCAATCCTTACAACCTTTAGAAGGTCCATACTGCCCAGGGGAAGATAACACTCCCGACAATCCAAACTCTGTAAAAAGGTCACAAAACAGGTTTCAAAACAGGTTTTTCTGGGGTAGACCTGAATGGAAAGGTGGAGGAAGAGACTTTGATCATACCGGGTATCAAAACACTCCTTCCGACTTTGAATTAAAAAAACAATTAAGGGAACTGCAATTGGAAAAGCAAACAGAGCAGGAGAGAACAGATAGTACCCACAATGCAGTTCCATCTTACAAACAATTAAAAGAGATGGAATTAAAAACCCAGGACCAGGCAGGTGATTTAAAGGCTTCCCAGCATCACCTGGTCCCAGATAATCAATGACGGGAACAGACCCCCAAATATGTCGCACCTATAACTCTGGATAGGTGTGGGCGCCCTCAAGTATCAGTGATAAGGGGTCATCAGTGCAAAATGATACTTGATACAGGAGCTGCCATTTCCATTTTACGTAATAAACATCCTCAAGAATCACCAATATCATCAGGGGAACAATTATGTACAATTCTGCTAGGATCTGATTTTTTGTTAATCAATGGATGTATGTTGGATTTGACTAACCTCATGTTGTTACAAAGTTCTCCCAACACAGGTACCAAGACGGTGGTAATACCAGATTCACCTGCAATAACAGCCATCAAACTAAATGATGTCAAATATGATTTGGTAAAGCTAACAGAGAGCCATCCAGACAAAGATGAGTTAAAACATTCCAAAATGAGGGATCACTTAACCATATTCTTTTTCCACAAGAATCTTTTTGCAAAATGTGGATGATTTACTCCTAGCGAATAGGTATAAACAGCAACGTATACAACTGGATGAACTTCGAAGGAATCCTGAAAGAGGCTGGAGTGAAGGGTAACCCTACAAAAGCTCAGATATCACGTGAGTCTGTATCATTTTTAGGAATTTCCATCACATCAGATGGTCGAGCAGTGGCGTCAGACAAGGTAAAATCCATCCTTTGTTTACCTCTACCTGTCAGTATTCCTACTATAAGATCTTTTCTAGGGCTAGTAAACTACTTGATATGTTTTATTATCAATGGCGCAAAAGTTTTCACACATACCTGGAGTATGCAAGGTAAAGACAGATTCAACACGTTCACCACATTGGGAACTAAATGTGACTGCTGACTTACTAGCAAAACAGGGAGCACAAGGGGGCGACGTGTGGGAAATGACAGAAACAAATACTGTGTGCCCCGCTGTTTGTGCTGTAACTAAGCTAACAATTGTAACACCAGATATATCAGAAGTTCAAATACAGGACTCAGAGATTAAAAAGAAATTGACAAATTAACAGTTTGACCTAACAGAAAGGAAAATATAGAAAAGATATAGGACATGGTAATCATGACTGTCTCTTAAAATTTTTTGTTTGTCTCATACAGGAAGATGAGAGCCCTGTGCATCCTGGTCATATACGTGGGTGTGGTTGCATGTCAACAACTCGTCATAAGAATCAATAAAGACAAAAATCCAGTATTCTGCAATGAGAGAGAATCACTCTTCCCTGTCTATGTGGAAGGAAAAAGAGATCATAAAATCTCTTGGTGGGGGCCTGCTGACAAGGAGATGGCGTGGAAAAATAGAAAGGTTGGGGAAGCTCCGACCTACAAAGATAGAGTCACCGTTTTTCCGAATGGGTCACTGTTGCTCCATGACACATGCCTTGAGGATACTGGAAAGTGGGCATATTATTTTATCGTGAACCTTGGCTCACAAAACGCAGAGTCTCAGGTACCTGGAACGATTTATCTCAGGGTATACCCTAGAGCAAAGTCATCAACTGTCCATGCAACGGTAGCAACAACCATGGGACACAAAATAAACAGATCCATGGAATGCCCGGTAACACAGGAAGGGTCCACAAGTGGCCTCACGGCTACCTCCATTCCTGGAACTTTGTATACTAATGTAAAATTCATACATGTACCGGTGGTGGTAAATTTGTCCAAGTGGGATATGGCGGAATTCGGGTTTTGTGAAAGAAGTAATGTGTCTTTGTTTTATTCGTCATTATTAGCCGATTTAGTTTTATCCTATGCACGCAGGACTCAAGATCCCTTTACAGGGCAGGAGGTTTCCCATCTAAAAGGTACTCATAGGCTGAGGAGAGTAAGGAGTCTGGAGGGAATAATTGGAACAGCCACGGGACTTTTTGGGTCAGGGATGTCCATTTGGAATAGGGCAGATTTAAAGGCAATATGGGTTTATATCAATAAGGAAAGCACGTTTTGAAACCTGTCCTGCAGGGGATCGAGGGTCTTGCAGCAGAGGAAACGTTTACAATATTGAACATGCATGACATAGCAAAACTGTTTTCCAGAACGCAAGTAAAACTGAATGCGCTCATAGAAGAAAACAATCAGAGAGTTACAGAAAACAAAGAAGGGCAAGAGATTATATGTACAGCCTATGGGAGCTTTGTTTTGAATAAAATAAGAAATATCATAAGGGATATACAGTCAGGGAAAATTCCAGATATATTGAAGGATAAGGACCTCACCCGCTGGTACTGTCCTCAGGGGTACTATAGCAACGGGAACTGTACACCTCTACCGGTAACAGTAATCCGTAATCTGGGTATTGTCACGCCGCATCCGATTGGAGGTGCGCACCCTTGCAGTGGAAATCATACCAATTGTTCAATTACCGGCTTGTATGTGTCTTTTACCATGTCAATACCGATCTTCAACCCAAGCGAAGATATGGTCAGCACGCTGGCATCTGTAAGATCTATCGGATATTTGGAGAAGAATATTTACAAGGAAAGACTGAATGTGCCAAAACTTCCGGCGAAAGTTCAAGGAAATTGGAAGGTGCCCAACACAGCATGCTGCGTTAGTAAAGATAACCAGTACTTGTGTTGCTGTGATGTGTTCAAGATCATCACTCCAATATGTGGCCTAAGTCAAAGTGAGGTCATAACAGAAGAAGAAAAGATAAAGGGCACCAACAATCCGGTTCCAGAACCCAGAACCAAAACCAGGACGGAAACCAGCAAGACAACAAATATAACCAATCCTATAACCGGGAACGGATGCCCAGTCCAACTGACCAAATGGAGAACACCAACGGTAAAAGTCACATACAACCATGAAGGGCAATACTGTGTGGTGACCAGTGTCGGGGAGTATCTCTATGGTGATCAGCGGTGTCCTATACACAGACCAAATTTTTGCTTTACACCTCATGAGTACACTAGCATTGGGGGGGTCATTATTACACCAATCCCTATCTATAAGAATGATATGTACCTCGACAGTGTACCAGACAATGTCCAACCAGGAAGATATGTCCCTGTATTTAACATTCACATAGACCCACTGTCCCTGAATTTACAGAAATTATTAGTTGAATGAATTGTTACATGATGGTGGTGTGAGCTTGGTTTTAACAAACACTTGGATGGAAGTTGGTTTGCGAGGACTGCTAATAGGACAAGTGGTTGTGTTAATGGTGGTAATCGGTATGGTCATCTATTTAAACAAGGTTTTTAAAATCCAAAGACAGAAGATGCAAATGTTAATAGCATTTAGGCAAAAACAATTATTGTCTAATGTGTGACCATGCATCAAGTTGAATGGTCACAAGGGGGCGACTGTTACACTATAAGCAGTTGTGTGAATTAATATGTATATGGACACGTGTATGCGGGTGTATGGATGTACATGTGTGTAGATATGCATATGTAGGTATGTATGTGTATGTGTGTATATATATATCATGGTTTCTGTTAATACTAGTTAAATCAAGATGCATGGGAGGTGGCCGGGAATGATAAATATTTGGGAAACCTTTTGTCTTAGTTTAGACAACACTGATATGCGTGATGAAGGGTGTGTGGAAGAAAGACAGGTTTTCGCATTAAATGGATTGTAAAAATAGAGTGTCATGTCAATAATCAGATCAGGGGATCTTTGGGTTTTACTGCCCCATGATTGTAAAGACCCCAGGGTGTGGTGTTGGCCAAAGGGAATAACTTCAAAAGGTAACTACGGCAACCACAGGGTCCAATCAGGATCTCCCAGTAGACTCAGTTGAGACCCTCTAGTATATCAAGGGAGAGGTAGTGAAAGTAAGTAGGAGGAGAGGAGGAGGAGAGAAAGTAAAGTAACATCACTAACCTGGAGCTCTCAGGGAAGGTAACTATGAACATGCATGTTTGAATATTGTAAATAGGAACTTGTATATATATTTGTTGTAAGTGTGTCAATTAATGTGGGGATTATTGTTATTGTACTGTTATTTGTATTGTTTCATGTTTGTAACGTTCTAGTAAAAGTTTGTATTGTTGTATCATAGCCGCATTGTGGATTCTTAGATATCCTGTTGTTGTTTCAAAATATTCTGTTGCATTCTGGAAGAAGCGAACGTTTTCAGTTCAAACCTTAAAAGTTAGAAGAGATAGAACAGGGATTGTTTAACTTAATAAGCCAGTGGGTGGGTTTATCGGTGCATATTTCATAAGTGTATCCATATACCTATTCACCTGGATAAGTGTAGTTATTGTAGCTAGAAAACACATTAGCCTTCAGGAGATATATCTGAGTACATATTGTGATTTCATTGATATGTGTTTGGATGTATCTCTTGTTGGATCAGTTGTAATCTTAAGCACATAACACATGTATAAGTCTTTTAGATGGTATGCTGTAGATAAAGCATTAATCCATCTGATTGATATTTTAATGACGCAATTCCCTAGTTCCCTCAAAAGAAAACTTAACAGGGCTGAGACAGCCTTTATAAGCTAGTGATTTGTCCTCTTCCTTGTCTGTTTTTTTGTGATGGGTCCTGGGACATCCTGCTATTGTGTGGGGCCTGGTTGTAGGCTGCACCGGTCCAAATGAGGAGAGGCTGGTGCTTGGAGGTAACCCTGTGAGTGGCGTCCCTGGGGTTGCCCTGGTCCTAAACTTCTATCCTTGTACGCCAGCATGTGAGAGAACAACAGGAGAAGAGGATTTGCACCCTGTACAGAGAACCCATAAAGGAGGACCATAAAGGAGTTATAATGTTATTTTAGTGTTAATTTAATCATGGTCAATATTATCTACAGGTTATTCTAGATGGAGATTAATGAAAATTATCATTGTGTTTGAAATAAGCTCTTTGACCTTGGTAATTCCACTGTTGCCTGGTGTGTTAGTGATTTACAAGTGCCACAGTTCAATAAGGTGTTTTTTTGTGTTCTCGGATTAACATCTACCTTGGTGAAGCTCTTTAGAAATAGGGTAGTAGGAAGTATAGTAGAGTTAGCTTCACTTTTAGTGATTTGCTCATGTCAATATATCTCAGGTGAATCCAGATCTGTTCATGTAAGACAAGCATATGGTCTGGCTTAGCTCTTGATAAGTTTATGCAGTGCAACCTCTACTGAAATAATGTACCCTGGGGTCTCTCAACTAAAAAGTTACATGCTAAGTGGCTGCATTTGGATTTTTATATGAACTTTAGCAGACAAAAGTAAATATACAACACAAAGCACACAATGATAATTGCATTATGGTGGAAATCTGGATCTGACCTTTCATTGACACACATACACACACACACATTTAATTGTTTACCACAAAACAGTAAGATTGTTTGTGTGCCAGACTGAGATAAAATGAGCCATTCAAATTTAAAGCAAAAATATCAGTCAAAAAAGGAAAACCATGAAAACGTGAAACATTGTGTTTGTAATAAACAAGAAAACACAACTTAAAAAAACAGGGGTTGTAGTTCGCTAAATCTCTAGCCTTTTCATTGCCCTAGGACATGGACATTTTTCATATCTTTGGGGTACCCAATATTTTTGGTTACAAAGAGGTTAAAATTAAAGTTACCTTGTCACCTTGAGGAAGCCCTACACTACTATTAGTGGTGGGTAAGACGCATTGTGTAAGGCCTTTGGAAGTGGCTTTTTGGGACATTCCGTTTCCAGTCCAGTTGATGGTCTAGGCAGGACACCACTGTATCATTCTGAGGACTTTGAAGGCTGTTTGTTCCTCATTTTAATGTAAGATACTATGACTGCCTACTCTTCTACTTGCTTGTTCCACTGTGAATAAAGTGTATATTGGTGTGTATAAATTAGCGCACTCTCATCTTATTGCTATTTTTGTAAAAAATAAAGTTAAACTGAGTCACTTTAGAAATCAGACACTGGTTTAAAAACTTGGTAAAATAGCTGCTCAGATTCACACTGGAATTCTACGGGAATCCAACAATTGCTGAAAAACATTGCTGCAAATCAGTGATCGCTCTTTTATGCGTTTTCTTAACATCAAAATAGAAGCCTGAAATACATGAAAGATACTGACATCCGGTGCTACCAAGGGCTTTACCCCTTTTTCCAAACAACTACATTTGCATTCAGTCAGAGAGGGTTGTTTTTAGACATGCCCATATGGACATACGTGTATTTAAGCTTACTTTCAGAATTTATTTGACTTGTAAAATAAAATATAATATTAAATTCTAGTCAGGGTATTATGAAAAAAAAATATTTTGCGTGACATTTAAACCTGAACTTATATTTGGGGTATTTTTTTTTACTATGAAACACATCATTCACAGGCCTATAACAAAAATAAAGAATATAGGATATGGCAGACATCTATATGGAACTTTGAAAGTTAGACTATAGTTCTATTTAATGTAAAAGACAAAGGTGATTTACTATCCGCTGATTTTGGCAAATTGAACTTTTAAACTAAAATCATTGCAACCAAGTCATCTATAGAACCATGTATTATGAGAATGCGTTAATATCTGTGAATTCGTATGTTCTGCTGTTTTGGTTATTGGGCATTATTTGACTATGAGTGTGAAAATCCTCCTTTTATGCACTAATACATACCATTTATAATTAATTCTTTAATATTGTCTGATTGTCACCTACTTCAGACTTGGCTTTGGAGTTACCTCTGAGGCAGGCTTTGGATCTGCTAATACACATACAGTGCTAGTCCTAAAGTCTCTAAAGCCCTAGATGAACCACAGTATATATCCGGCTCTCCTTTCTTGCTTAAACTTAAACTTAATTTAATTCAAACCCAAACAAGAAACAACTGCTTTAAATGTCGCCTGTGGTGCAATTTGTGCAGCCATTGTTGCAACTGTCTCACTGTGGCCCACTGAAGGGCAACAACATTAGTGAGTGGGGAGCATGGGGTTGTTTGTGGTGCAATCAATATAGTCATCACACTGTGTGTATGTCGGTATGTATCTACATATATGATAGTTACACTTATATAATATATATATTCCCCTTCCCCTACAGCCACAAACATATTTGGGATAAGGGCCATATTTCTGCAAACCTTGCAGCAAAAGCACTTATAAATGTACACGTTCACAATCTTGTACGTTTTGTTTTTTTTCTGTTTTTTTTTCCTGCAAAGTCCCCCATGGAAAAAAAAAAGGATACACGACTTAAAAAGTGTCTCTCATAGGAATAAGACATTCTTATTTTGTGTTCAGAACAGCTTTAACAGTGATCATCTGAAGATGTGGAGTTTTATTGGGATTTTGCCATTGAGGAGAAAAACCTGTTATTCTATTAATTACTATCTAAAAAATAAATTGACGCAAGTTAAATATCTTCAAATTTTCATTGCTTAGTAGATCTTTCCTTAAGTTGTATTGCATTAATAAAAAGTGTTTTGATTTTTATTTTACATTACAGACAGCTACAATAGTAATTTCATTTACATAATTCCGCTACCAAATTATCAAATGACCTATTTTCAAAATGTATGCCAGAGACCATGTTTGTGTAAATTATCTTCCACGTCTTTAATATCATGGGAATTGACTAAATTGGTACATCGTTATAAAACCACATAAAAATTTGTAATGAAAAATATTAATCAAAGGCTTCGGTATTTTGCAAATCAAAAGGTGATTTTATGTTTAGGAGTGGAAACAGGTTGCTAGTTTAAGGTTTCTATAACTAATTGTGGAAAATTTAAATAATATTTATGACAACTTTTAAATTGGATTCCATAATTGAATCTGCCTGATTAATAAAACCTCCAGAGGGATAGTGGGGCTGAGCTTATCAAATTTCTATGTTTTTCCCAACTACTATTTGGATTTTAAAAAGTCATTTATTAAATTGCCTTCAATGCAAAAGGTACATTTTATTTAATCCTATGTACAGTTCTAAAACATCCTTTTGTTTTTTTCATCCCATAGGAATATATCTAAATTCAGTTCATGTTAGCTGTATATTAATTTAGATTAATACAGATTGGAACTCGAGATCATAGGTGCTTAATTCCTTCACTAATTATATAATTGTCTTTTACCAATTTCTACTTGGATAATACTTATTATCACAGTGATTAACAAATACTGCAAGTTACACGTAACATTAACCCCTTCCGGACCGGCGTTTGCATACTGCGTCTTCACTTGAAGACCGCAGTATTTTTTTAAATATTTTAAATTCTGTGATCGTGGAATTTCGCCTGCAAAGCGGATCACGTGCACGGAAATTGAGGGGGGGGGTGGCTGCTACTAGTCGCTGGGAACACAGCGGTCAGTAGCAAGCCGCCCTCGCGATTCCCAGCGTCTCAAAGCGACGCTGGACTCGCGTAAAGCGGTGACGTACCTGGTACGTCCCGGTCTTGAAAGGGTTAGATTAGATACATAATTCCTATACGTTAAGGAGAATAAAACTTATCAATAAAAATAAAACTATCAGTGTTTTATGTGGAAAACAAAACTGATAAAATGAATTGTGAGCAGGTGAGAAAAATAGGTGGCTAACAGTTGAGTTTATACAAGTTGAACCATACTTCTAAGTTCGCTCCTTATGCATAATAATCATTGATAACCCTCTCAATATTTTTTTCTTTGTTGCCATAAATTATGTTCCAGGAAACCTTTTAACTAATCCATCAATAGTTCATAGAATGTGGGCTTGCAATCTTCTCCTCCAGCACCAATATGCCAAGGGCGTCCAACCTGCGGCCCTCCAGCTGCTGCAGGACTACATCTCCTATAATGCCCTTTCAGCTAAGGTGCTGGCTGAGGAGGTTGGGAGATGTAGTCCTGCACCAGCTGGAGGGCCGCAGGTTGGACGCCCCCCGCAATATGCCAATACTGTCAGCTTGTAAATTGTTAATTTTCACTCTTCCGTATTGTAATAGTGCTACAGAATCTGTAACAGCTAAATAGGGGATAGGCACAGGCAAGAAGGACATTTTCAAAATCAACTGGATCAGTGGAGGGCACCATTTTTTCATTTAAAACAATCCTTAATATAATCCTTAATAAAAATATGTATTAATTACTCATGTGTTTATACTATAATCACTATATTCCCTTTAAAAACCCACACTAACACACACCTAATATGTACACAGACACTCACATGCTCATCCAGAGACTCACACTAACACACCCACTCAGACACAACCAGGCACTCAACACTAACATGCCCATATAGGAATATATGTAAGTGTAACCAGATTTTGTGTTTAACCAGGAGATGACTCTGCAAAAATACACTCTGTATGGCAGCAACAATTTTGATGCCACCCTAGATTATGCCATTATACTAATAAATTCCAAATACAGGAGGACTGTTATTATCCTATTGTACACACATTTTCTCTCTTGCTGTCCTCTTTTATTCTTGCGGGCCTGTCCTTTATCCTTTTTTACATCTAGTTCTATCCAATATTACCAATTTCCTTTAACCCCACCCGCTCCAGAAAAATGCCATCATCCTACATACTGCCTTCTGGGTCCTCTAAATTCCTCCTAGCTATCTCGCTTATCTGGTCCTACAATATGGTCTCTAAAGGCAGTGTTCTCTCTATGCTGTGTTTTTTCACACAGTATAGAGAGAAGACTGCCTTTAAAGGGACCTAATCAGGTTGGCCCAACATGGCAGTGTTTAATTTTCTGATGGTCCGAGTGGCAGACACCAGAATCCTTTGTGGCAGAAACAGGTGTCTGTGTATGGACTGTATCTTGCTGACCACTGAGCTATATAAATGAAATGTAATAAAATTTGCAAAACTTTTGCTCGGCTATACGCAAGAGTTTGCGCATGATGTCAACATGTTTGATTTGTAGCAAGCTGCATGGCGTTTTCATTTCACAACACATAGGAAATTAAAATGTTAATTTCAGGACTATCCATAAGAAACAGTAGTGCTAGACTTTAAATGAAAAAAAATGCCATATGATCCTCTTTTCTTTGACTACGAATAGATTCCTGGCAGTTTATTCTTGTAGCTGTATCGGGCAATCGAGTGAGGGCTTTTATCATAATTGACTAGGACTTATGAGGAAGAAAGACCCTTGATAATATCTTTAATCTGTGAAGGATGATTGGTGAAAATGTGTTTAACATTCAGAGTTTCTTCTCTATAGATAGATTTACTGCCTGATATGAAGACATTGTTAAGTGAAAACACATTCAATAATAGATTGATAATGAAATATTGATTAACTCGCCATGGCTGTCATTGATTTAGTTTGTTTCATGGAGACCAAGTATTTTAAGATCAGTATTTATGCATCGGTCTGGTTATTTAACTTTTTCAATGTTGCAGATGTGGGAAAATTGGGTGTTTGTCAGCTGATGTTAGAGAATCCCTGGGCTTGAATTATGGGATAATTCTACATTATGTTAACTTTTATTTGTCAAATTGGAGGGCTTTTTTTAATCAGGTTAAATCCAAAACATTAACCCATAGTTTTCAAAAATATATGGTTTTATAGGGCACACTGAATAGGCCAGGCTCAAAGATGTACCAAACAGGACATGGGCAGTGGATCACCAAATGTCAACATTGAAAAATGTGCATGCCCCAAATGTGGCCTTTTTGCCCCAAAACAACCAGGCAAACCCATACATGGGTAGTATCACTGTACTCAGGAGAATATTTTAAAAACCCTGGGGTGTCTAGTCTTCAAAGATACCCGAAATTGCACATGGGGGAAGAATTAACAGATTTGGAAAATGGTTTTGAAATGACAAAACGCTACCTGTATTTATTGCCCCATAATGTGCAGAAAAAAGCAAAAAAAACATAAAAACATTTTAGTATTTCTAAACTCGGGACAAACAGTAGAATCTATTTAGCAGGTTTTGTCATTAGCTTTTATAGATGAGTAAAAGATTTTTCAAGTAAAAGTCAGAAAAAAGTCCTTTTTGTCTAAATTTGTCACCATATTTTATACTTTTTTTTACAGTAAATAGTATGATACAATCAAAATAATGACATCTAAAGAAAACCCTTCTTGTCATGAAAAGAAAACAATATATAACTTGTTCAATAAACCGGAAAGAAGAAAAATACAGCTAAACACGAGCACTGCAGAAACGTTAACAGTCATTGTCACAAAGGGAACAAAAAATAAAATCAGCTATTGTCACAAAGGGGTTAAATATTGTGTTTACATGCTATAAAAAAATTCAGAGTTTTTAAACGTTTAGACACTTGCTTTATACATTGAAGGCAAAGTGCTATTGGCATGAACTGCACATCTGTATCTCTAGCTGAGAACATATTGTACTGTATATTCAACAGACAGCAACATTCTGGTTCAGTGCTGAAGGTATATTTTATGCAACAGCAACGTATGGCACTTGTCGAAGTTGCTGTATTGGAATATAATAATAACAAACTATAGTGTATGTGTGTATGTATATATATATATATATATATATATATATATATATATATATATATAATATATATATATATGCATATATAAAGTAAACCTGCCCACAATCTCAGACGTAAATGAATCCTCTAACCAGAATAAAATATATAAAATTTTGTAAACACACTTTTAAGTGCACTAAAAAGGGGGTAAATATTTATTTTTCAGATGAATATCAAAACATTTTTGAATATATGTGACTAATATTAAAAGTGTGGAGCACTCAATTAAATATTGAACTATTCCAAAATAATTTTGTAATTCTAAATAACATTTAGAATCTCTGTTTGCATTGCCTGCTCTGCCGCAGCCGGGTTGCTTGAAGAGACCCTAAAGGAAGATGCTTGAGCCAATGCATGGCATTACCTGCCTGGATTTGAGTATACTGTCTGGGGGAGGTTTTCTACAGCCTGGTTTACCTGAGTCTGACAGGGACAAGTAGGTAGATGATTAGACTGGTCAGTCTGGGTCAGCAAAGTATGGGCCAGAGAGGGAGCCATGCTTTTATTTTATGATTTGGGGATATTTGTTATCAAACAAAGTAACAGTTCACCGGGATATTGCCTTACAGGACCATGCTTTAAGATCAGAGAAGTGACTTAGTGTCCCTCAGCAAAAAATGGTTTGTCACTATACAGTTTAGGCAGGTGTGAAAAAATGCTATGAACTCAGAATGCCTTCCAAAACATAGGTGCTAGAGAAATCTAAATCAAATCAGTATTTGGTGCGACCACCCTTTGCCTTCAAAATAGCATTGGTTCTTCGAGGTACATTTGCACAAGGTCACTGAGTTTGTAAGCATATAGTTAGTATCATTAAACAGTTTATACCAAACAGATGCCAATGATCATGAATTTAATATGTAGGTTTAAACAGAATCATTATCTGAAACAGAAACAGCTGTTAAGGAGGAATAAAACTGACTAACAGCCAAACTAGCAAGACGAGGTTGCTGAAGAAAGTTAAATGTCAAGTCATTCAGCATAGTAACAAACTCTCCCAGGATTACTTTTAAGACATACAGTGGTTTCCACATGTTTGGTTCTGCTGAAGAAGCACACAGAAAGAGGCAATGTTGAGGACAGTAGACGCAGTGGTCGGCCACGTAAAATGGCAACAGGTGATTTGGGGTGATTTGAAATATTTGGCTGTAGCAGAAGTGTTTGCAGGCAACAATGAAGCATGATGGAGGTTTCTTTCAAGTTTGGAGCTGTAATTCTGCAAATGAAGTTGGGGATTTGCTCAGCATTTATGATCTCCTCAATGCTGATAAGTACAGGCATGTATTTTACCATCATAAAATACCATCAGGGATGCATCTGATTGGCTCAAAGATTCCATTGTACGCAAAGGACTACTGGTACCTGCCACATATCGGCAACTCCCTCAATCAGAGATTTCCTGTTTTCCTGCATGGCTTAGAGGACAGTCCAATGATTTAGGTGTCCCTCGCCACACATTTAAGCGAGGAGTATATTCAAGTGTCCAGAGCCAGCCTTAAGTGTTCTGGCGCCCTGTGCGGACTACTCCTGTGGCGCCCCCCACCCCAAAAAAAAGGAAAGGAAAAAAAAACTTGTCACAAAACTCCCCTTTCTCACTATCTACCACCTCTGCCCCATCTCACTGCCCCCTCTGCCCTTCTCATGCTAACCTCTTTTTTTTGCCCTTTTTCATGCCTCCCCTCGGCCTTCTCACGCCCTCCCCCTTGCCCCTTCTCACTGCCTCCCCTGCCCCTTCTCACTGCCTTCCCCTCAACTCCTCTCCCTACTTCTCATTATCCTTACTTACCTTGTTGAGTCCTGCGTTGGGAGCGGGAGGCGTCCATCTTCTCACTCTGCAGCTCTGGATGTTAAAGTTAAAACAAAACAAAAAAACCCAATGCTTTAATTTAAGTCCTGGGCAGGGGCACCGAGCGGTTGCTCGTGCAGTTTTCAGCAACCGCTCGGCGTCCCTGCCCGGGACCTAAATTAAAGTATCGTTTTTTTTGTTGTTTTAACTTTAACATCCTACATGTTAAATAAAGTTAAAAAATACTTTATTTAACATGGAGGATTTAAATAAAGTTAAGAAAAAACAAAACAGGTCGCACACCCCTAAGGCTGGCCCTGCAAGTGCCTCTCCTATAACAGATGGCACCCTCTCGAGCAACTACAGCTTCAGGAGATGGTAACAAAAGAGGATATTACTGACAATTACATGGACTCTTCCTTAAAGGTTGAGTTATAGCAGATTGGAAACAGATAAACCTACAGAGAATACATCGGGGCAAAAAAGTATTTAGTCAGCCACCAATTGTGCAAGTTCTCCCACTCAAAAAGATGAGAGAGGCCTGTACTTTTCACCATAGGTACATTTCAACTATGAGAGACAGAATGGGGGAAAGAACACAGGAAATCACATTGTAGGATTTCTAATGAATTCATTGGTAAATTCCTCAGTGAAATAAGTATTTGGTCACCTACAAACAAGCAAGATACCCGTCTCTCACAGACCAGTAACATCTTCTTTAAAAATCTCCTCTGTCCTCCACTCATTACCTGTATTAATGGCACCTGTTTGAACTTGTTATCAGTATAAAAGACACCTGTCCACAACCTCAAACAGTCACACTCCAAACCCCACTATGGCCAAGACCAAAGAGCTGTCAAAGGAAACCAGAAACAAAATTGTAGACCTGCACCAGGCTGGGAAGACTGAATCTGCAATAGGCAAGCAGCTTGGTGTAAAGAAATCAACTGTGGGAGCAATTATTCTAAAAAGGAAGACATACAGGACCACTGATAATCTCCATCAGCAAGGGCATTGAAGATGAAACGTGGCTGGGTCTTTCAGCATGACAATGATCCCAAACACACCGCCTGGGCAACGAAGGAGTGGCTTCGTAAGAAGCATTTCAAGGTCCTGGAGTGGCCTAGCCAGTCTCCAGATCTCAACCCCATAGAAAACCTTTGGAAGGAGTTGAAAGTCCGTGTTGCCCAGCGACAGCCCCAAAACATCACTGCTCTAGAGGAGATCTGCATGGAGCAATGGTCCAAAATACCAGCAACAGTGTGTGAAAACCTTGTGAAGACTTACAGAAAACGTTTGAGCTCTGTCATTGCCAACAAAGGGTATATTACAAAGTATTGATATGACCTTTTGTTATTGACCAAATACTTATTTTCCACCATAATTTGCAAATAAATTCTTTAAAAATCAGACAATGTCATTTATGGACTTTGTTGTCTCATTCTGTCTCTCATAGTTGAAGTGTACCTATGGTGAAAATTACAGGCCTCTCTCATCTTTTTAAGTGGGAGAACTTGCACAATTGGTGGCTGACTAAATAATTTTTTGCCCCACTGTATTCAGATGATGGAGAATATGCTCCTGCAACAACAACAAGCAAAATATGGACTTGAACCCACACCCTAAAGACCTATACAGTATGATGAAATCATTTGTGGGTAAGATTTGGTCAAGAAACCGCTGACCTTAGCGAAATTCCAGAAACGCTATAAAGCCTATTTAACAATATCAGCCTTCACCCCACTTAAACTGGATAGGGGCTATAGGGCTCTCGGAGGAAAGCCTTCCCCTAATCAACCACTTAGGTACAAAGTCTGCCGTGTATATGATTATCTGATAAATGAAGAGAACCTTCGAAAACAAAGGCTCACTGTTGTCTTTGTTGTGTCTTCTATACTGTCAGAACCAAAGGTTGCCTAAAACAGATGATGTATGCAAATGAGAGAGCCTTACCCTGTGTTTTGTGTGCTTTTCTTGTTCTTAGACACATTGTCGTACGTGTATTTTATTTTGCTAAATGTTTGAGCAAAATTGTTTGTTTATAAGAGGCATTTCTTGCTAGAATTAATCTGCTTATTTATTAAAGCATAGCAATTTATTTCCTGCTGGAAACTGATGGAACAATTTGAATTACTTTAATATGGTGATACATTTTATTAAGTGAGTAATTATTAGAGCTAATTTGTCTAACTATCAAAATCAAATAGATGGAAATGTCACTCCTGCACC
>VKOC01006412.1:0-21688 GCA_009364415.1 Spea multiplicata
ATACCAATCCACATATATACACCAATCCACACATATATACTCATCCACACACACTCATCCACACACATCCACTCTCACTTAATGCTTTCCTACCTTTCCTTTCTTCTTTCAGCTTCTTTTCCTCTTCTTCAGTTCTTCTGTCTTCTCTGTCTTCTTCCGGGTCAGAGGGCACGGACAGCGGTGGGCGCGGCTTCAGTGCTGTGCGCCGGGATCTGACAACAGACCCCGGCGCACAGCAGCTGTTGCCGTGCGGATCACAAGGGAGCGGTACCGGAGGTCTGTTAAAGACCTCCGTTACCGCTCCCTTGCGAGCCTGCTCCTCCAGCGGCGGACATTACTGTCCGTCTCTGGAGGGGTGCCGGGTGCCGCAAGTTGGGGCGCCGCCCTGGAGTGTGGCGCCCTGTGCGGTCGCACAGGTCGCACACCCCAAAGGCCGGCCCTGGATGGGAGATTTACTCGCTGGAAAAGAAGGTCATCAGAGTGCAATTTTAGATATCATTCATTACCTTGCCACACTAATAACCAGTATGGTTTTATTCTTGAAAGGAGAACATTCTTTAAGACTCTCTACATATACATGTTTTAATTTTAGAATGTCCCTTTTAATTAAAGGGAACACTTCAAGCCCTATTGCTTTTTGAAAGTATGTAACACAGTAAAAGGCACAAAAGCGTGGCGAAGCAAGCCTGTTAAATCAAGATTTTCGGCATTTTGGGCATTAAATTAACATGCTCAAAATCCCCAAAGAAACCATATTTTCATGTAACAAACCAGCCGGATCACGACAGTACCGCCTGACAGATCTTCTAACATAAATCACTGTGAACTGTAAATAGAAACTAGCAGGCTTGAATCTCATGTGAGTCCCAGCGGCAGAAGTATGCAGCTTGTATAACAGGTGAGAAATTGAAAAGGAGATACATTTCCCACATCGCTGTGCCTTATGAAAGTAATCAACAGATAGAGATGCTTTTCTTACCACTTCCAGGGCCTGCTGCTTCTTTACAGAAGAAAATGCAAATGCAAATGATCTGCTATGTAAGAATCGGAAAGATGAGCAGCTATCGTAAGATAAATTCTCTGTATGTCCTCCATGGGAAGCATAATGTCTGTGATACAAACCGTGTAATTACTCAATACCTGCAACTAATATTCTGTTGGAAGAGGAATGTGATTTTATCTTGGAATGGGATTTAGTCAGAGTCCCTGGTAGGGACTTGAGCTTTGGCTGTTGAGCAAAAAAAAAAAGAATACAGTCTTGATTATAGAAACAGATGCCACCGGTTTATTGGTATTTGGTGAAAGAAAGACATGTCTAATCTAGAACTTACACAAGCACACAAATGCCATTTCTCCTTCCAACGCTGAAGTACAGAGCTGCCTACAATGGTATGGCTCAGTTTGCTACATCAGTATTAGCCATAATACCATAAATACCGTAGTCTAATATCATGGTGCTAGTTTCCATTCTGTTAGAAGTCCTGGTATACAAATCAGTAGTTGCCGTCTTGCATTAGAGATAAAACTCTACCAAAATATAGCATCTCAGGCCAGTTAACCCATGCAATACCTTTATAGAAGCCTCTACGTGCAATCATATGTTCTGCCTAGGCTGAAATATATATTGTAATATATATGGAAAATATGTAATGTTAACGTGTGCGGATCTAATTTGTGCTTTATTAGTATAAATATCCATCTCCCCAATATACCCCTCTCTAATTTATCTAATTTGATGTCACCGGATGATTGGTTTGGAATTCCCCAAAACACCAAACAAAAACAGGCTTCTAAGTTCCATTTAATCCATTTAATTAGCCATCATAGTAAAATCTGTTAATCTAATTGAAAATTCTAGTGATTACAGTGAGTGGCTTGGATGTTGAAATGGACATAATTTGAAAATATTGTGGATGAAAATGTATACATTTTGACAATGTGCCTAATTGGTGCTTTGCTTGCGATATCTCGTCATATTTTAAGAAGGATTTTTTAAAATGATTAAAAATGTTTTTCAAATCCCGATTTTTTTTTTTTTGCATTTTTCATTCAAAACTATTGCATAACAGTTTCTTAGATGAAAGAGCACGATACAAATGAGATTTGTTCAAAACAAATGTAAATGTATATTGTTTGAATATAGAGGAGCTATACTGGTCAATAAAATAACAGCATTACTGAAAAACCTAGAGCTTCAATATCTAGAAATTATAATTAGGGCAAAACTTTAAATAAAGAGTTTAGGCCAGAATTTGGACGTTCAACGCACTAGGAATGTTCTTCGCAGTACATTGTTATGGATGCACCTTGAGGCTCATAAGTTCCTCGTAACAGAGTAAATCGTCATCTGTTTGGAGTCAATAATAGTAAAGTAATAGTAGATATTGCTTTACCTGAAAGCTTTTGTTAACATAAGACTTACGCCTCTGTAGTATAGAGTGAGTGCAAAGCAAAGTGTATCTTACCTGTGATGGTAATGAGTAATGAACTATGGAAAGTGGTTTTCTTTTTAATTATATAAAGTTCTAGTTAGTACTATAGATATTGGACATTTGTAGCAGGCTGGCACTAAGAATGTTTACTGTACTGTGTAGAAACCATGCATCTGCTAGCCAGCTAAACTAATGGGTACCAATGTAATTTGGCAAAAAATAAAGGAAGAAAAGTAATCCCTTTTTTAATGGTAAGTACCAGATTTCAGAACATTCAGGGTAAATAAAGGACCTTGATGTCCTACAAACATACAGTCAGGATCCTTTGATTTAGCCATTAATGGCTTCATCTTCTCAGTAATTGTAATGTCTTTATTATAAAACTAATTGTGACTCAGATAACTTTTTACTATTGCTATACCTTTTTGCTGTCTGGTTGATTCAATTTGTGTATTTCATCCTGTCTTAAAATGCTGTGTTGCCCAGAAATATTTTTCTAAATGAAGTTTGCAATCTGAGTAAAAACATATCAGTTTTTGTGCAATGATATTTTCTGCTGCACTACATGGTATGAAAGGAACCCTAACACGATTGTTTTTCTTTTTGTTTCTTTCATTATATTTCCAGGAATACGTGCTGAAGTCATTGTGGTGTCGTCTTTCACAGAACTACACAACAGAGCCAAAGAAGCTAAAGGGAAGATTGTTGTTTACAACCAACCCTTTGTGAGCTACGGAGAAACTGTTCAATACAGAGCATATGGTGCATCTGAAGCTGCTAAAGTTGGTGCTGTGGCTTCATTGATTAGGTCAATTACACCCTTTTCTGTTTATAGGTAAGGCTACTTTATCAGAATAAAGTAATGGTTTGTAGATTCTGATGTGTCCACAAAATGTGGACTTTGAATGTGTACTTATGGACCATATAAAGTGCCTGTAGTAACTTAGGATGCCTTTTTAGTGAACCGACAAATCCAGAAATCAATATGAAGACTGCTGAAGTCTCCTAGAAAAAATATAATAATAATAATATAAAATAATAAAATAGACTTTGATGGCATATATGAACTGTTTGTCCAATGTAGTCTGCCCATTTTCCTTGCTGGTAAAGCCCAAATCTTATTTGGCCCTGTTAGAAGATATGCCATGTATGTTGAAATTCATCTGATGTAATAGAATAGCAGTCAGTGATGTTGTTGGCTATGAGGATTGTCACAAATGTTTATCAGAAAACAGGTGGACACACAGTGTCATGGTGAAAGCAAGCCATGTATGGACAAAAGTATTGGGACGCACCTCTTAATTATTTAGTTCAGGTGTTTCAATCAGACCTGTTGCCACGTGTATAAAATCAAGCACCTAGCCATGCAGTCCGCATTTACAAAAAATTGTGAAAAAATGGGTCGTTCTGAAGAGCTCAGTGAACTAAAGCGTGGTACTGTGATAGGATGCTAGGTATCACACGGACAACTGTATTATTAAGCGTATAGGAGCAACAGAAACTCAGCCATGAAGTGGAAGACAGAGTGGGGTCAGCGAGTGCTCAGGCGCATGGTGCATAAAAGTCGCCAACTCTCTGCTGATTCCAAAGCTTCATTAATATCAGCACAAAAGCTGTGCGGCTGGAGCTTTAAGTAATGGGTTTCCATGGCCAAGCAGCTGCATGCAAGCCTCACATGACCAAGTGCAATGCCAAGTGTTGAATTGAATAGTGTAAATCATGGCGCAGCTGGACGCTGAAGCAGTGGAAACATGTTCTGTGGAGGGACGAATAACGCTTCTCTGGCAGTCTGATGGGCGAGTCTGAGATTGGCGGATGCCAGGAGAACTAACTACATTGTGCCAACTGTAAAGTTTGATGGAGGAGGGATAATGATATGGGACTGGTTTTCAGGAGTTCGGGCCCTGTACTTCCAGTGAAAGGAGATCTTAATGCTTAAACATACCAAGACATTTTGAAAAATGCTATGCTTCCAACTTTGTGGGAACAGATTGAGGAGGACCCTTTTTGTATTCCAGCAATAATGGGGCCCAGTGCATAAAGCAAGGTCCATAAAGATGTGGTTGGATGAGTTTGGTGTTGAAGAACTTTGGCCGCACCGAGCCCTGACCTCAACTCCATTGAACACCTTCGGCATGAACTGGAACTGAGATTGCGCACCAGGCCTTCTCATGACTGGGCAAAAATTCCCACAGAAACATCCAAAATCTTGTGGAAAGCCTTCTCAGAAGAGTGGAAGCTGTTATTAGCTGCAAAAGGGGAACGGGGACCAAATCCATATTAATGTATTTAGAATGCAATGTCATCAAAGTCCCTGTTGGTGTAATGGTCACAATACTTTTGTCCATAAAGTGTGTATGCAATAATATATATATATATATATAATATATATATATATATATATATATATATATATATATAGTATTATTATTTGCCAATTTATCAAGTGCCATCCTGTTCTAAAAGCTGTACTGTGGGTGGATGTATATTACTTGATAAAACTTTCATAACTTTAATATGTTTTTATTTTTTAAATGGACTGTAGAAGTTGGTAACACCCTTTGGGGGTCCAACATATTTGACAAGTAAGATGTTAGAGGCCATTTTTTAATATACATTATAAGTAGGTCTCAAAAGTAGATGGGAAAAAATCTGCTGTGGAGGAGCCACCAGTCCCGCACAGAGGTTGAGCCCTAGGGCTATTATGGAACTTAGCAAAGATAGCAAGGGCAAAGGTGACCGTTGTGCCTGAAGATCTAGAATAAGCGCTGAGGTTCAATAGTGAGAAGACAAATCCAGACAACAGTTCAGTAGAATAGTCAAGATGCAACCACAGTGAATGCACAGGTTAGCAGAAGGAACTAGAAATCTAGTAAATGAGCAATCCTAAGAAATATGAGTTTCAGACGTTCTACAGCTTGCAGACTTCATTTGTTGATTTCTTTACTTGGTATTGAAATATTTATACTACCAAACCTTATTAAAGTTTTGCAATTTCGATTTAATTAGCATTTGTTGGAGTAGAAGTTTAAAAAAAACAGGACAACAATGTTTTATTTCTCCCTAATAAGCTGTTTCCTGCTAGGGCAAGTGTGATTTGACATATAAAGCTCATATTTTTAGTGGCACGATACTGATCTGATCTAATACCGCCCACAACATTCTCCCTGTTGGATGCGGTTTGTCTGCCAATGATGTAATTTCTCAGAACCTCATGTTCATAAATATTTACAGCCATATTTGAATTTATGATGAGCTGCAATATTTATCAGCTAATTTACAATCTACAACCTACTTGTACCATCGCAGAGAACCTATGGTCAGGGCTGCTAAAATGCGTACGCAACAGAGCCTATAGGCAATAGGAACACAACTGCACACAAATACAAAGCTTGGTGCCAAAGTTACGAGTATGTTTGCTACATTGGTGCTGTAAGACATTCTGGTTTGTAACCTCCATTTCTATTTACTTGGTTGTTTTTACCCCCATTCAATGGCTAGTTGGATTAAATTACCAGTATACTTACTACTGATCCGTAACTGCCTGTTCCTGAATCAGATATCCAGATTTTTATTATCTTTTTTCTTCTGTATCTTATTTATGATTTTACAATAACCAGAAGTATTGTTTTAACACTGTCACTTGGGTATAATAGAAAATAAATTTAATCTCTTGAATTAGACATTACTTATAGCTAGCTCAGCCCTTCTTGCTAGAGAAGTTAAAACCATAATTCTCTTGCAAACTATGCTAATTCATCATCCTTAGTGAAAAAAAAAAAAACCCAAAACAAAAAATAGACCAGAGCTGCTCACTCATATATATATATCCATAAAGATACCCATGGCTCTTTTTAGTCATGACAATATGGCGGCCAGTGTAAGGAAACTGTATTAACATCACTATTCGTCTCTCCATTGCATACCAAATTGAGAAGGCGATTGCTCAGACTCTGGAAGCTCACTTTAATGTGATCCCAGTGCATTTCCTCCATAGTAATGAACCCGGTGGTGTGTAAGTGTGTAGTCATTGTTAAAACCTGATAAATGGTGCAAACATAGGTGAGAATCTCAGACACAAAGCATGGTGTTCCTCTTATTAAAAACAATGTGCTTTATTAACAATACAATTTTAATTTATGTAGTGTTTCAGTAAAATTAACAACACTGTCTAGTTTACCTTGTGGTCGTTGCCTCCCTGCCTGTAATTTTCCTTTTGAAATAAAGCTTGCCGACTTTTATTTTGGTTTTAGAATTTACGTTTAAATGTTAACTAACTTTGGCGATGTGTGCTTTTTTGTTAGGTATTGGGTGATCATTTAGTTATTTTGGGCAGAGTTCCTTGTCCTTCTGCCAACTAACTTGTTTTTAAGCACTGTTGACTCTTTCTACACGTTAGACCAAGAATGGCGTCAGTAGTCATTTTTTAATTGAAGTGTCAAAATGTAGCTGTTCATCCATAGCCAGTGTTAACAAGATTTGGCTTACTCAGTTCCTCTGCAATCACTTAAAACAGTTTCCATGAAATTAAACTTTTGCAAGGATATTCCATAACATAAACAACCAAATCCTTTTCAAGGAAAGGTTTCTTGAGTATATTTTTAAAAGCTGCATAGGGCTGGAGGTAGGGGTATTAATGAAGCATTGAAGGGACTGATCTGATTTTTAATATTCGCTTTTACCTCACTGAGAGTCTTGTCTAGAGTGATTGTGGTTTTGAAGTTCTGTGTTACATAGTTACATAGGCTGAAAAAAGACATGCGTCCATCAAGTTCAGCCTTTCCTACATCTGTTCATTTGTTGCTGTTTGTCAGGAACCATTTTTTTGCTGACCTGAACCATGGCTTTTTCATACCTGTGGCATATAAATCTGCTACCACTAGTGGCCACCCTCCGCCCTCTGGAGCACTCAGAACTCAGGTGTGCCTTGTTACCTGGGTTGAGCCCTTGTCCATACATCGAGCTGGGCCTTGTTACCTTGATTACCCTGCCTTTATTAACCTGCCCAGCCCTTCAGTCAGGGCCTTTGTATTGAAGTCTATGGACCTTCCTGCTGTGGCTCTGCACCTGTACTGTTCCTGCTTTTGTGTCCCTCCAAATGCACTCCCTGCTTTGTGTCCCTCCAAGTGGACTCCCTGCTTTGTGTCCCTCCAAGTGGACTCCCTGCTTTGTGTCCCTCCAAGCGGGCTCTCTGTCTGCCGCGCCCTTCCAAGCGGGCTCTCTGTCTGGCGCGCCCTTCCAAGCGGGCTCTCTGTCTGGCGCGCCCTTCCAAGCGGGCTCTCTGTCTGCCGCGCCCTTCCAAGCGGGCTCTCTGTCTTGCCGCCCGCGCCCTTCCAAGCGGGCTCTCTGTCTGCCGCGCCCTTCCAAGCAGGCTCTCTGTCTGCCGCGCCCTTCCAAGCGGGCTCTCTGCTCTGCCGCGCCCTTCAAGCGGGCTCTCTGTCTGCCGCGCCCTTCCAAGCGGGCGCTCTGCTGCCGCGCCCTTCCAAGCGGGCTCTCTGTTTGTCGTGCCCTTCCAAGCGGGCTCTCTGTCTGCCGCGCCCTTCCAAGCGGGCTCTCTGTCTGTCGTGCCCTTCCAAGCGGGCTCCCTGCCAAAAAACTTATTACCGGTATTTTATTTTGCCATACGTTTCTTGCTTAGACTGTATGTCCCTTATTTGCTGGTCCTGTTATATACTTAAAATACATTGCATTACCTGGATTCCTGCTTGTGGTGTCTTTGTCTGCATAAATCATGTACCGTGGGTTACGGACTGAACCCCAAGTATCCCCTGCGCATGGGCTCCTACCCAACCTGATCACCCGAGTCCTGACACTGTTGATCCAAAAGAAGGCAAAAAAACTAGTTTCGTTCTTTCCAGTTTTGCACTAACCAGGGAAATAATTCATTCTTGACCACAAAATGGCAGTCAGATTTCTTTGGATCAATAAGCAGTTTCCCCATAATTAAAGATTATATCCCCGAATATTATGTTTTTCCAGGTATCCATCCAGTCGCAGTTTAAACGTCTGTATAGACTCAGATAAAACTACCTCTGCAGGCAGAAAATTCCACATCCTTATTGTCCTTACTGTAAAAAACCCTTTCCTCTGCTTTAGTCTAAATCTCCTTTCTTCCAGTCTAAACGCATGACCGCGTGTCCTATGCATAGTCCTGTTTATGAACTGATTATTTATATAATGTATCATATCCTCTCTGAGGCGCCATTTTTCTAAATTAAACAGATTTAAATTTGTTAACCTTTCTTCATAACTATAGTGCTCTATTATTTTTATTAATTTTGTAGCCCGCCTCTGCACCCTTTCTAGCTCTATGATAGAATAGGTGCCCAAAATTGCACAGGATATTCAAGGTGTGGTCGCACCATGGATTTATACAGAGGCAAAATTATATTTTTATCACGCGAATTGATGCCCCTTTTTATACACAACAATACCTTACTGGCCTTAGCAACTGCTGACTAACACTGCACATTGCTGCCTAGTCTGTTTCTAATGAACCTACGTTTTCATTTTTTGTTTCATTTTTTGTTACCTTGTGAGATCAGTAAAATCTGGGATTATAATTCCACACATTTTAGTTTCTTTGCTCACTTGCATGCTCAGTAATACTCAGGACTGTAATGGGGTTGGGTAGGCAGTCCTGGCACTTTTAAGTCCAGTGGCCACCACTATTATACAAAAGCAGCGTGCACAGCTACATGGTGGAATGCCCAATCTGCTGTTGGAGCGTTATCAATAAGAATGAGGACCTCTTGGCCAAATGAAACATTTAGATCTCGCCCCAAGAATGTTGAACAGATTCTGTTAAATGTCTTCAGATTCAAGGAGTACATGGAGCTCTCCTCTTTGTTATGTAAAACGTAGTCATGCACAGTTTGTGTTTAGGTGCAGATACACAGTAGGGGCATGCAGGACGGAACCGCAGTCTGGGTGGGTCTGTTGACTCGAGCACTATTGAGGTTTAGTTGTTGGGAGTTCTGAACACTTCCTGAGACTTCGGTTTATTATATGTAACATATTTGCACGTCATTCATTTATTAAAGATTCATATACCACCCAGAATGTTGTGCTCTCTGCAGACTCTTATGTTAATAATTTTCCTTTTATACTTTATTGTTCTATGCCCCTAGATAATTTTTCTTAGGAACATCTTTACCACATGTCAAATTGGTCGACTGCCCAGGGCCCCATCCACAGCTGCACCTTCTGCTGCCGATTGTCTTCCAGTGGCCTGAAGCTGCAGGGAAAGTTAGATAAAACTGGAGAGAATAGAATTCAACTTTGTTCCATGGGTATTTCCTATTTGGAGTGTGAGCCAGTTGTGCGTCTCTGGCACTAGAGAAGCTGTTATGTGTTGAGATGCAGGTCTGCGAGTGAGAGAGTGTGTGTGCTTGTTATATGTGCTTGATACATTCCTGATTTGGTACTTGGATGACTATGTACCGTATATATGTTTTCTGATTACAGCAAGCAGAAGTGCATAGTTGGATTTATTCCTGAATAAAACATCACAATAAAAGCTAGAAAAGTGCTTTTTGGAAATACCGTTACTATGAGTGCAGTGAGAGCTTGGTGTATAGATGTACATGAATACACTATATATTCAGTGTTACACGCATCCCTGTTACATAATTTAGTGAAGCTTACCCAGTAAGATCACCTTAGCATGTCTGCCCAAATATAAAATATGTTGATCAATACGTCTATAGTAATTGATACAAACAGTTGTCTTTGAGCTCTTTTAATATCAGTAAGGCCTTTTCACTTCCTTCGCTATTGATGTTGGGTATTCGGATCCTACTTGGTATTGAACTGTCAATCTTTTCCTTGTTTCCATTATATTGCCTTAATTTATTAGGTATGCGCTCTAACTCCTCATATTGCTTTGTGCTATTCATAATAACCCTCAGACTCAAGAAAGACTGTGGAGAAAAGGACTTTATGAAATAAAGTGGACTTTATTAGCATTGTCGTCAATGATCAGCTCACTGTGGTGTTACAGCAGGGAACGTCATACGTCAAAATATAGAAACTGTATTTTCAACCGATAATTACCATTCAGCCCATCTAGTCTGCACAGTTAAGTACAATGGTGACCTACAGTTCAGCAGTTAAAGTAAGTTTAATGGAACACATTGCGATAAGAAAAAACTTTTTCTTTAATGGTAAACTACAATATTATATACAACACTGTATTTAGTGCTCAGAAAAAACTTTTTTTCATAGTGCTTTTTTTTTAAAATTAGCTCATTATTTGAAAAATGTAACCTTTTCAAAGTTTTATGTGGAAGGTCCTATTTAACCACCAAAAAAAAAAAAAACACCGGGAAGCTTGTAATGCGCATTTTCCACAGACAATTCAACATTAACTATAGATAAATTGGAAACAGTAGGTTTTTACCCTGTTAATGTGTCTTTTTATACTCATAAACATGAACTATTATGGAGTTTATTATACTTACTTGTTTCCCGACTACTAAACTTCTATGACAAATACTCTTGTCCTTTCATTAGTTTAATTACATTAAATAAGTTGGCAGCGAGACACATTCTTTTATAAAATGTGCTAAGTGCTATCGAACGAACATATGATGTTTATAAATTTTATGCGAACGCCAGGAAAAGAACACATCAGCTACGATTTTACCCATAGAAGAAAAAAAAAGGCAACTTTTGCAAATACAGAGAAATGTGCTAATTAAAGGCCATCTTTCATTCTCATGCATATGTTTTTTGTGTGTGTGAATGGAAAGTACCTACTTGTGCAATTGCAGAAAACCCTGTAGTTATTATGAATGAAGGAAGTATGTATGTATAAAAATATGTGTATGTATATGTGTCTATATACAGTCTGCTAATCATAAATATCTGTAATTAATTTCAGACACTGAAAAGGCAGAGTGATAGTTTTTGTTGTATTTAGGGATATTTTTGTTTTTTTACTAATTACTAAAACAATTAGGCATTTTTGTTTGTTGTTAACATCACAAGATTTGTATTGCTTTAAAGTTAACACTAACTTAAGAATCTGTCAAGCACATAAATCCCTCTTTAATGCCTGTAAGACAGACACACACCCTGTCACAGGAAGCACTCAATGCAGACAGGAAGCCCCCGTGGAACAAACCACTTGAGGCAGGGGGTTGGTAAAATCTGTTCCGTCCAGTATTACCTAATTTGCCAAGCAATTTCTCTAGCAGTATGATCTGACACATTGGGATCTGCCAGGTCATTAAATGGCCATCACAGAGGAAAGAGGCCGGTTTGTATTGGCCCCTGAGGATGTCTGGGCCCTGGGCAGTTGCCCCTGTTGCCCGGTGGTAAAGGCGGTCCTGGATAAAATCCATTTATATTTTTGTGTTTGTAAACTGTATTTTTATTGTGAATTTTGAAACTTTCGTACAGTTGTCTATGACCATGAAATCAATTTAGTATTTCATTTAGTATTTAGCATTTATCAGTTTAGCATTATATGTTTTACCATGAGCAGCAGTGATTGTAACTTCCTGTGCTCAGGAAGTGAAAGGGGTTTTAAAACATGCTAGTGTTGCCACCATCTCAACTCCCTTTTCACAGTTGCATATTATTAAGGTTGGGAAAATTCCAGCCTTAATGAGATCGACCTTTCCAAATCGCGTCTTTGCTGTTTCACAAAGCAAACAAAAACATCCAAATAAATGAGCAGCAAACCTTAAATGTGACATTTAGTACTAAATGTGTTATTACACGGACAATATACAGTACCAAACCCAGGAGGAAACAACTCAAGAGAAACGAACAAGGCTGCAGAGTGAAAGTTTCTAAAGCTTCACAAAGTGCTTGACTTAAGATGGGAAGAAGTCCTTTATCCAAATAATTAAAAGAACAAGAAAAGAAGAAGCAAAATACCTGTGTTTAGTTATCCATTAACGGGGCTTCCCAATTCTAAATTTTATTGTGTAGAAAAATCAATTTTCGCTCTAGATCTTCCATATCATGGGTGCCGCCGTTTTTGGTCCAGCCAATGTTTCAATTTTGACTAGGGTGCATAGTCCCTATTTTCATGTTTTGTAAATGCTTGGGGGAGTTCTGCAGAATCCCCTTTCCACACATCCCCAACTAAATACCGTGCAGGTGGTGTACTCATTATAAGTCAGCTCCAGTGCTGGTTCAGCAAACTTTGTGGGCGGGGGTCTGTTCGGACCCCCGTGCACATGTATGAAAAGTGCTTCCGTTGATCTCAGTGTGAGTACTTTCCTGTCACTGGTTTGATGCATTCTCCTGCAGTGGAGGTGTCAGTAACATTAAGCTGTCCAATCTTAGTTGGGTACAGTCATGTTGCCCTCTAGGATGAACAGTACTTTCAGGAGATACTTAAAATGACCCTTTGTCATAGTAATCTCATTGAAACTTCTGAACTTTTCTCTCCAGATTAAATGTTTTCAATTTTTCACATGATATTAATTGGTAATGTCCTCCATTGCATTTAGTTAATGTATTGTATATGTTTGATTTCTTCCTCTTAAAAGATTTATGAAAAGTCTTTAATAATTCTAAGGATATCAGAGCGCTAAAACATTGAAAATGTATTTAAAATGTTACACTTCTGTAAATATGTTTTGAACAAAACACATATTGAAAACAGGCAGATATACTTGTAAAAAACACACATTCAGGTTGAAAATCCGCTTTATGTTTTTTTAACATTTAAAGAAATAGAAATAAAAAAAAAATGGAAAATATATGAGCCATCATGTTCAGTTTATCAATACCCTCTGTTTTTGCAGTTTTTCACTGTGAAATACATTGCAAAATCCCTTGGCCCTTCCCATTTCCATGATGGATCCTTTTGTTTTTTGAGTCAAAATGAGGTATCTTTACACCCACTCTAGTCATCGGTGACCATCTACAACCATTAGCTGCCAGTCCGGCAGCTACAGAAAATGAAACGTATCTCGGCAGATTCACCAAACCTACTGAATATTACAAGCATATTCTCCACCATAAGTAATTGTTCAATGTTCCTAAAAGGGGCATGTGAGTGTGTTTTATTAGAAAATGTCGTCACTGATGTAAAGGATTTTTTCCCCAGAAGGTTAAGAGGAAAAAGTGTGCAAATTCAGCCCCTCTAGGAAGACAAGGCTGTCCTCTCCGATGTCTTCCTTGATTTGGATCCCCAGGATGTCTAGACTGAGAATGGTACATGGTAGTAGAATTACCATGTACCATTCTCAGTCTAGACATCCTGGTGATCCAAATCAAGGAAGACATCGGAGAGGACAGCCCACTAGACTTCACCATTGTCCAGATTTTATGAGGACTCGAGGGCTCCACTAAACAACCCTGGACAGATGGCAGTTCTGCTTGTAGTTAAAAAACAATGGAGAGCTCAAGACTGCCTCCACATTTTTAACATGTAGTCTGTGTACTCATCCAGAAATATTGGATGACTTTTTAAATAGTGACCACCTGCTGCAATCATACTCATAAGTAAGCAATTCAACTCCCTGGGCACAAAAACATGTTTAAATGCATGTACACATTGCATGGATTCCACATGTAAACAAACGAAAAAAAAAACTGACCTAAGCGTGGGTGGTTGGCACAGTAGAAGCTCATTGTGTCACAACCAGTAATGTGAGTAATCTTATGTTTGCTTTGATGTCTGTTTAGCTTTTGGTTAAATTAATGTGTGTGTGTGTTTATGTTTGGTGGCAAATAACCTATATCAACTGATATAGTTGTAAATCTAAGGAGTAAACATTTTATGTTAAGTGGTTATAGTCAAAAACTAGATGGTTAGGGGCTGACATGTCATTTAAGAAAGTTATACTCCTTTTAGCAGGAGTGATAGATGTTCGGCGAGTGGAATGAATGGGATAGACATAAGGCTGCCCTGAATAGAAGACAAGACACAAAATATGGCTAGATGTACTTACAGCATGAAAAAATAGACTAGATGGGCCCAATGGTTTATCTGATACAAATGCTATGATTTTATAATTGCCTATGCTAATAGCATTATATGTATGCATCAGATATTGGAATCTGAAGCAGGAGGGCATTTGAAGAGTGTGCCCTGGGGAATGTTGAATATTGTATGTGTGGGGTCTTGGTAATAGATGTTTATGGATGTATGCTTTATGGCAATTCCTTTTGTTTCCTATTTATTTAATATGCAGCAGAAAGTGGGTCTGAAGATTACAACATTTGATTTTAATTTAGTATTTTGTGCTCTAATTTTATTAGGTGGTGTTATGTATAACACTATTGTATAACCATACTGGGAACTCTCAGGGTTTGTCAATTAACTTTTGCCCTAATCTCAGGGATAAGGGGCAGATTCTTCAGTCACACAATCTGTAGCTGACTCGTTCCTATTCTACACTGCTGCAATCATATATAAGACTCCCAATTGGTGCTTTTGCTACCAGTATGTTATGGCTGACATCCCTGCTTGAATGCAGGTGACTTAATGAAGTGGGTATCGATGAGGACTTGTAATAGAGCCATTTAGGCAACACACTCAGTGATTCACTACAAAGAATCTGCATGATGAGACATTAAAGGAAATGTAATATTTCAGGAGTCTTGGGGCTGCTTTAGAAAGTACGTACTCCTTTTCAGATTTCTGATCGATGCATGTGACTGTGAATATGGTGCTGGTAATAAGTTGTATATTGATTTCTGTGTCTCTCTTTTCTGTTATTCAGTAGAGCCATTATTTGGGTTTGTGCTTTAGCTTTATTAATCATTGAGTCTAGAATCCACAATTGCTATTTGGATGATTGAGGAAGTTTAATATAATAATTGATTGAGTGCCCATTTGTCTTAGGGCCACTCAAACTATAGTTGGATAGAGTTGTATTTTAACTGAATCATTAAGCACCAGATGTGCCAAACACATTAGGTATAAATAGTGCTGGTGGTATTCTATTCTCTGTGAGTGCTGTTTCCCCATGTAAGCTGATTTTCTATGAAATTAAACTTGCCCATCAGCCTACACGTCCATCCCACTGTCCTACCCATCATCCCAACTAAGTTCCACCCCACTCCACCCATGTTCATCCTATCACTACACCTTATGAGAGCAAGGAAGAGCTAAGGATTAGTGGTGCCTGGGTGCAATATTTCTTCAGGGCCCAGCAAATAACAAGCATACATACTAAACCAAAGAATTGCTCACTCACTCTTAACATTGTACACTCATATGCACACTCAAACTTTCTGCTGCTCCTTCTCACCCTCTCTCAGGTGCCACTAACCCTAGGCTCACTCCTGACATACCAGCACCATATACCGACACACTAACATACACACCCTACAGTATCAGACACACATGCTAACATCATTTGTTCAAATACACCTTAGAGTAACGTATGCCAACGCCATGCACGCACATACTCTAACACTACATGCTGTCATACACACTCAAACTAAGGCCATACAGTACCACACAACACAATACGCTCATAACATTGCACTCTTTTATGCATGCACATACTAAAAATAAATGCTACCACACATATTGACAAATATTGACTTTTCAAAAAAACATATGTAGACTAACACTGTATTATTTTATTGTGAAACAAACAAGAAATAAGACAAAAAAAACAGAACTTGAACATCTGTAACTATTCAACCCACCAAAGTCAATACTTGGTAGAGCCACCTTTTGCACCGATTGCAGCTGCGAGTATCTTGGTGTACGTCTCTATAAGCTTGGCAGATCTAGCCATTTTGGATTTTTGCCCGTTCTTCAAGGCAAAACTGGTTTCGCTCCTTAAGTTGGATGGGTTCTACAGGTGTACAGCAAACTTTGAGTCATACCACAGATTCTCAATTGGATTGAGGTCCGGGCTTTGACTAGGCCTTTCCAAGACATTTAAATGTTTCCCCCTTAAATCACTTGAGTGTTGCCTTAGCAGTATGCCTAGGGTCACTGTCCTCCTGGAAGGTAAAACCTCTGTCCCAGTCTCAAATCTCTGGAAGACTGAAACAAGTTTCCTTCAAGAATTTCCCTGTATTTAGTGCCATCCATCATTCCTTCAATCCTTTCCAGTTTACCAGTCCGTGCTGATCCCAACAGCATGATACTGCCACTGCATGGTGTTCTCGGGGTGATGAGAGGTGTTGGGTTTGCGCCAGACATAGCGTTTTTTCCTTGATTGCCAAAAGGTAAAATTTTAGTCTAATCCGACCAGAGTACCTTCTTCTATGTGTTTCTGGAGTTAGCCAAGTTAACTTGGCGAACAGCAAACATGTTTATTTTTTTCTTTAAGCAATGGCTTTTTTCTGGCCATTTTTCCGTAAAGCCCAGCTCTGTTTAAAATAAAAAAAAAACCTTTATTACATCAGATTTCAAATTCATACAAAAACGTTCAAAATGAAGGAAATAAAAATGACGCGCAGAATCTGTTCAGTTTCTTTACATCTAACATGTTTTTGCTTAGTTTGCTGAAATTTGCCGGTATGGACATGCCAGACGGCTGTTATCAATATCATCTGTAAATTCTGCTATCTCAACCTAGATCCATGGTCCTTCCAGAGTGATTTAATGAGCCATCTGTTAATATATTTCATGCAAAGAGGATGAAATGATTGTGTTTTCTTTACACAAAAAACATAAATGTTTGTTTCTGTTGTTGAAAACTCTAACATGAAAGCTGCAGACTGGTTTTCTGCAGAATTTTGGATGTTTTTAAGGGAAAAGAATGGGTGATACAAAAGAAGAGGTGCTAAATAATAAATAAATGAATACATTGAGAAATGAAGGGATAACCCGTTACACTCAATACCAAAACCAAAGAACAGAGTTAAGAAAACAAAACCATAATATAAACAATGCCATAAAATATAACTTTGAATTCATTAAGCTTAAACTAAATGAAATGAAATAATAAGTAAACCGTCTTCATGCGCAGGCAGCGTAAACACGTGTATAATTACTGGCTCCTAAATGCATTTCAATTCAGTGAGATTCACTACAAATGTCCAGTGGACTTTTTGGCACCAGATTGTTGGCTCCAAATAGGTTCTATGTTTTGTTCTGAATGAAATAAATCGTCAAGCGTTCTATATTGTGTATAATTAAAATGAAATGTTTTACATACCACATGGAATTCTCTGTCCTCTGTATCGTGTGTTTGGAATAGTTTTGTACTATTTCTCTTACCATGAACGAAAGACCCGCCAAGTCACTCAACGTGGTTTGTAGTGTGCATCTGTCGCTATAACAATTCTTTTCATCGGTAGCCACAGACTTGGGTTTCTTTCTTTATATCATTTACATTGTCTAATTCCATTGATCAAAGTGCCCAGATGAGCAATGACCTGGAGAGCAGGAAACTATATATATATGGATGTGGGGATATTTAAGAGATGTTTTCATCTTTAGCCCCCACAAGCTAGATATCCAAAGACTACCACACCATTGGCTGCTTTTAATGTATGAATGTGTGATATATTGTTTCTGCTCTGTATTGAGGTATTTTCCAAAGCATCTTCTAAAATGGTAAGATTTATATGTTTTGGGGATAGTGAGCATAGCTCCTAACACACACGAATGCTCTGGGACAGTCCTAAAAACTGTACAGTTTATTCTGGAATTTGGTGTTTATTGAGACTACAGGCAGGGCAGCATTAACAGCGCCCCGCATGAGAACCATCTATTTGTTAGGCAAACATGACCCTGTGCATTACGTTTCAATATGCATTCAAAATATATTAACCACTTTTTATGTCTCATTTTATTTAGAAAGTGCCAGTAGATTATGTAGTACTGTGACTGTAAAATTTTCATCTTGTACAGCGCTGCAGAATCTGTTGGCGCTTTATAAATAAAGTATAATAACAATAATAATAAAAGGCATCAATTATGATCCATTATAAGGTTATGGAGGAATGAGACAGGAGGACTGTTTTGTTGGGGATGATTTGGAAAAGTCACTGGTTTGGAATTCTCGTACATGGGGAGGGTGGATGGTATCTTCAGGATGCAGGTTAAGGGCTTTGATTCTCTGAATAGGGGGGATTTTTAGTGGCCATTAAAAGGTATGACACAATGGGGTATGGAATTATAGAGAATTGATATAGCACGTTAAAATCCCGGATATTAGGTTGAGATGATAAAGGTAGAATAGAGATGCAAGACATGGGAAAGACAAAGAAGGTGCTGTATTTGGACATAAGAGCAGAGATATGAGGCGAACACAGTGTTATTAAAAGCTCTGTAGTTAACATTTTATTCTGAATGGTATGGGGATCCAGAGGATGGACTGTTATACTGGGGCAGCAGATGAAGCGTTTGGGATTTCAGGGTGGGATGGAGTGGTAAAAGACACGACGGGGGGGGGGGGGGTCGGTTAGCAGGCAGTTGCAATAATCTAGATGCAATATCAAAAGGGATTGGTGTTTTAGTGTCTTGTGTGAGAAAAGGACACATTTGAATGATATTTCACAGATGAAGGTAGCAGGATTTAGTAAGTGACCGTATATGAGGGGTAAAGAAGAGAGTGGAGTCAAGTTTCACTCCAAGAGAACTTAGTCTGGAGTTAAATGCCAATAAGCTCATTTCATTTATGTCTCACGAAATTAGCCTTTTTTTTACGTGTTATTCTTTAAACAGCTAAAAAACATGCATTTTTTCAGCCCTCACACAGGTTGGCAGGATTACCAGAAGGACGTGCCCAAGATTCCCACAGCCTGCATCACAATCGAAGACGCAGAAATGTTGGCTCGAATGGCATCACGTGGTGAAAAGATTGTTATTCTTCTAAAAATGGGAGCAATCAATCATCCAGATGCAGATTCATTCAATACCGTAGCAGAGATCATAGGAAGCAAGTACCCTGAACAGGTATGGGATTCATTTTAAAACAAGAAATATAAGATAAACACAATAATGCTGCCTGTGTAAAAGGAATCTGATTCTAACCACATGATTTTTTATTGTTCATACAAATAGTTTTATTGGTATAGAAATATATGGAAAAAAATCCATATTTATGTGAAAACAAACACTTGAATCAATAAAATATGTTCTGGTCCTCGTTTGGGAACCCTACGTAACTCGGAATATTCGGACAGGGTTCTATTTTACAGATTGATTAACGATTGGTGATCGCACTAAAAAAAATTCCAATGGAAAATGGTATTGATTAATAGCAGGATCTAACATTGTCATATTTTTGATTAGTGATAACCTTTTTTTCTCCATTATTATCACTTGATTCTGTTGGATTCAATCTATTCTAAATGCAGCATACAAGCTTATCTGATCGGTTAACCGTTATCAATCTGATGATGAACTGAATGAAACTTCAAAGTCTCTGGGAGCTGCTCTGCACATAAAATGTAGCCTCTAGATTCTCATGACTTCTGTTACCTGATCTTTCGAGCTCTAACATGTCCCAAGGTGCCCATAAAGCACTTTCTGTTATTTCAACTAGGGGCACTGGGGGCAACTGAACCTTGAAAAATGGAAACCCTGACCATTTGAACCCAAGTCATATCCAGACCAAAATTAAAAAATGGCTATTTCAGCAACGCCTAGGCAGTGACACCACTTAAAACATCAAGCAAACCAATGTGCCAGGGACCAGCCCCACCAACCTGGGTAAACCTAGCATTGCACAACAGATCTGAAAACTGTTATTTATAAACATAATAATAATTACAATGATAAAGATTGTATTCTATTCCAGTGACATCTGTACAATTATCTATCCTCTATCCACAAAGTTTGTACCAACAAATGACCATTAACCAAGAGTTATGTTTCCTTGTATTGGAACCAAATGTGTCGGGAGAACACTTTTTCCTCTTTTTTGTTCTTGGTGCATATCTTTTCATTATTTTGCTTCAAAGCCTCTTTCTTCAGACCAATACTGTACGCACTTATGTAGACACTTTGCAAAGCTGTAAACACTTTACAAAGAACACCACGTTTCTGTGTTTAGATTGATGCTTCCTGGATTTCTTTAGCAAGTACAAATGCACCTGAAATGTTCTGTATTCTTGTCATCATGTGTCAATTACTGAGACCTGCGGGTGCATGAAATTCAAGCTCTTCTTGGAATCAGCATCAAGCAAACGGCAAACAGTTATGACAGGACATAAAATATATCATTACATTGGGATTCATGATTCCGCTAAAGTCGTGCCCTGTTATTAAAAGAGAATTGTGGTGCTTTTTATGAGTCTGTTCAGGGAGTTTGCAGCTGATTGCATAAAAGCTCACAGGTTAATGTAACGTTTGTGAAATTGCCTCCCTCGAAAGTGCCAGCTTCAGCCCTTTTGTAAGCCTTTTAATTTGCGATATGCTATTCAGGGTGCTTTTAAGAATTTTTCTCAAATATAAGGATGTATTTATGATGGGCTCTGCCTTAGATTCACCATCTTTTCCGCTGAGCACCAGGATATAACATCATATTAATATAAGCAGGGGGGGGGCAGGGGGGCAATTGCCCCCAGGCTGCCCGAAATCTAATCTAAACGGCCGCTGGGTGCTGATGCCGCCGGCCGGCGCTACTTTAATACTTTTTTAAAAAAAAAATAATATGGCAAGCTGGATCGGAAGTATTAAAGCAGCGCCGGCCGGCGGCATCAGCACCCAGCGGCCGAATGCATTGGCTGCCAAGTGATGGGAGCAGCGTGAGGGGTAAAAGGTGAGTGCGAGGGGGCAGAGCTTTCACCCCTCACTCTGCTCCCATCACGGCCATGTGGCCATTTAGATTAGTTTTCTGCTAAACGGCCGATGCGTGCTGATGCCGCCGTCCGGAGCTACTTTTATACTTTTTTTTTTAATTTAATAGCCGATCCGGCTTGCCATATTACATTTTTTTAAAAAGTATTGCAGTAGCTCCGTCCGGCGGCATCAGCACCCAGCGGCTGTTTAGATCAGTTTTCCAGCAGTCTGATGGCCACATGACTGTGATGGGAGCAGCGTGAGGGGTGAAAGCTCCGCCCCCTCGCACTCAGACTGCTGGAGCACCGGATGTCGTGTCAGTGACTTCCTGTATACATAGAAAACAGTCTGTTGCTACCAGGGGATGGAGGTCTAGACGAAACCCCCCAAAAGTGGAAGTAGAAGGTTAGTAAACCAATTTATTTTTGTACAAGCTATATAATATTTTTTTTGTATTCGTTAAAAACAAAAAAATAGGTATGTGAGTGTGTGTGTGTATTTAAGTGTGTCCCGAGTGTCACTTCTGTCCCCAATCAGGCCCCCCATGTCATTGCTGTCCCCATTCAGCTCCCCAGTGTCGCCTCTG